>MJUU01029700.1:6677-18215 GCA_002080025.1 Modiolus philippinarum
CCTATGTTCTATTTTTAGTAACAGCAGCCATGTTGTTTGGTCTACAGACATAAAAATCACAAACTTGAAAGAGCATACCCTGGTGATGATTCAGGCCAAGTTTGGTTAGTATTGGCCCAGTAGTTTCAGAGGAGAAGATCTTTGAATAAAAGTTAATGGACGGACGGACGACGGAGGCCGAGTGATGGCAAAAGCTCACACGGCCTTTGGCCAGGTGAGCTAAAAAATGTTATAAATTTCATATACTTGTTTAAATATATAAAATGTAGAATAAAATTTGGCGTAATTTATTTTGGTGCTTAAAGCTGGACTGCTAAAATACGCCAAAATTAGCACCCTGCGAAAATAACCCGCTATACGGTAACTATTTTATTTTCACTTTTGATGTGACAATACCTTTTGACTTGAAAACCAGAATATTCAATGATAAATATGTTACCAATGTACGCGCATGAATGTTTTGACATATGAAATTCATGTATTCTAAAATACAGTGCATCCTCTTTATATCCCCACCTTTGTGACCAGGGAAAATTTGGGTAGTAAGTGAGGGTCGCAATACATTGAGGGAATAAATTACAAAGAAACTATGTATACATAATTTTTTGAAAAAATGGACTTTGGAAATGGTTGGCGATAAGTGAGGGATTGACTTTAAAGGGCGGCCGTAAAACATGGGAGCACTGCAAGTGATATACGTACTGCAGTAAATGAATGGGCATGCCTGGTGTGTAACTCCATACCTTAGTACAAGAGTTAGCATCTACATTTCTGGTATCTGATTGAATGACTTACTTCATCTTTTGCCATCGATTAAAACATTGATATATTTAACTTTTTTATCATGAATTCATTTCTAAATCAATTTTGTGTGTTAAGCATAATACTACATTTTCACATTGTCCATTTCATTCTAATTTTTGGGAACAAAAGTGGAAATTAAAAATAGAAACAGGCACCAACAAAAATGAATGACCAATTATTCCTGAGGTAAACTGTGATACATTCTGATGTACTTTATTTTTTCATGGTACTCATGCAGCTGTGTTGCCTGTATCTTTAAGAATACAAAAATACTGGAGTTGTATAATAAACAGTAAATTTCATTACACTTTACATAAATTTCAAGGGGTAACCTCTCATCAGCAACATTAGATCAAATAATATGAAAAGCCATAATCCAAAAGTAGTCAAAAAAAGAAGTACTCATTGCAAAAATATTGAAAAAGGAGGCCAAACATTGGTCCATCTTCATCTATCAATATTATTTGCTTTAAATGTCTGTTGTTAATACTCTTCAGATGATAATCAATTTCAAGATTTTCAAAATTCTAAACCCACAGGGTATTCAGCAAGTATTATAGCAGAACAAAATGGACACAACAGAAGATGTAAAATATCTAAGCCAAACCTCTAATCTTTGCTGATGTTTCAAATCTTTCTCCATAACTTTTTTATTTTGTTTTTCTAGTTTTTCTCTTTCCTCCCTCTCCTTTTCTAACTTTTTCTGAGCCTCCTTTTCCAGCACCTGTAACTTCACCTTTACAGCACGTTGAGACTACAATAAAATACATATATCCTTGTTTATACAGTTTTCATATCATATTACGTTTCTAGTATACAGGTAAATCATAAACATCATTATATCAAATAAGATTTCCATTTTTAAGGTAGATAGCTATAGACACTGTTGCGGTGCGCAATTCAATCGCACATTTGAAATATAGAGTCAAATACGGATTTAGTTTGATTTTTTGGCCGGAACGGTCATTTGACAGGTTTTCCTTTTTGACATCATAATTGATTGCTAATGTGAAATGTCATATTTCGTATACTTTTGCGTGAATTAACTCCCTTCTCCCGTAAAGGATGCTCATTGCAGTAACTTTATATAATATCTCAGTTAAAAGCATGGTGACCTATACATTTTTTCGCCTTTTCCCAAAGTTGAGATTATAAACCATCTATCAACAAAAGTACAAAAAATTCTCATGGATAAAAGGGTAATTTCTGTTAAGTTAAAGATTGCCTTTCCATATTATCCCTGTACATTCTTTGTAAATTTAGGTGAAAATGGAAAAAAATGCACAAACTTCGACCTGAATTCTAGAAAAAACAAGCATGGTGACCCATACTTTTTATTGTAGATTTAAAGTGAATAGGATGGGATCTTCAATTGTTTCAATTCAAAACAAAATCTCATGGATGCGAATATTACTGTCTATCTACCTTAAGATGTTCGTTCTAAAAATATTTTCAGTTTATATTACAAAAGATCAAAAGCTTAAAGAGGTTCTTATAACACAGTGTTTGTTTTTCTATCAAATTTGGGTCCGTTTATCTTACCCAGTCACAAAAATGCCCAATGTTTTCCCTAAGAACATAACCAATTTTCCCAATCTAGCCCTGCTATTTATCTAAAATAAATTTATCCTACTGAAGGTAAATGTTTGAAATCAGCCCTTTTATGATGTAAACAATGTTTGGAATACTTTCTATAATGGTGTTATAGTTATTTAATTTATTGGTCACAGGAATAAAAAAAATACACATATATCTATATAGAATACCTCAGATAATTCATTTTTGAATTTTCCCATATTCAGAAAATTTCATATTTATTTTCCCAATTCCTAAAAAGGTGAGAAAAATAATGAAACACCAAAGTACCACTTTATAGAGGTCCACATCACACAAAATTTCCAGTTTCAAAGACTATGGATTTTATTACACTTGACTTCAGGTTAAAAGATTCATAGCACACAAGATTTCCAGTGTAAATAAATTCATATTACACAAAGAATTTCGGTTAAAAGAGATTCATGTTATATGAATTTGAAGCTTAACATTTTTGTTTAAACAGGAATCCAAGTTAAAAGAGGTTCATATTACACAAGATTAGATTTGGAATTTGGAAACTGAATATTATACTGTACATAGGGTCATTTCTTTTGATACTTGAAATCCATAGGTGGAAAGGGTCTTTGTTTTCTACCCAAAGAAGACCAACATTATACCACTTAGAAAACATAGAAAGCAGCCACAGCCTGCTAAGCTCACCTCGTTGCGCTGCATTGTCACATGTTGCACATGTCAGTAAACAGGAATGGACTATCATTCTTTTTAACAGATTCAGTCATGCATAAATTGTATTTTACAGTCTGCATCCGAAGCATTCATTGTTGTTGTCATCCCAAATTGCATCATACATACCGATATAGTTGCTAAGGGACATGTCAGTAAGTGGGAATGAACTTTAACCATTCTACCTAGCCAAGTCGCTCATGCGTAAAATGTGGGTCAGAGACAGCATCCGAAGCATGATTGTTGTTGTCAGCCAAAAATGCATCATAGATACCAATGCAGTTGATGTGGGCCATGTCAATAAGCAGGAATGGACTTTAACCATTCTACCTAACCAAGTGGCTTGCCTAAAATGTAGGTCAGACACAGCATCTGAAGCATGCATTGTTGTTGTCATCCCAAAATGCATCATAGATACCAATATGATTGATGTGGGCCATGTCAGTAAGCAGGAATGGACTTTAACCATTCTACCTAACCCAGTTGCTCATGCCAAAAATGTAGTCAGAGACAGCATCCAAAGCATGCATTGTTGTCATCCCAAAATGCATCATGCATATTGATATGGTTGATGTGGGCCATGTCAGTAAGCGGGAATGGACTTTAACCATTCTACCTAACCAGGTCGCTCATGCATAAATGTAGGTCAAAGACAGCTTCTGAAGCATGCATTGTTGTTGTCATCCCAAAATGCATCATAGATACCAATATGGCTGATGTAGGCCATGTAAGTAAGCAGGAATGGACTTTAACCATTCTACCTAACCAAGTCACTCATGCGTAAAATGAAGGTCAGAGACAGCATCCGAAGCATGCATTCCAGTCGTCATCCCAAAGTGCATCAGGCATACCAATATAGTTGATGTGGGGCATGTCAGTAAGCAGGAATGAACCTTAACCATTCTTCCTAACCGACGCGGACGCTGACTTCGTGAGGTGAGCTAAAAATTCAAAACAAGATGTGTTTATGAAACACTACATATGCCCCCAGATTCCACAGTAAAATGTATGAAAATATCAAATTTAACCCCTTTTTGACCTCTGTGACCTTGACCTTTGACCCATTTTTTTGCATATTTGTGTACCTCTTGACAAGACCTATACACTTGCAAAGTATTAAAAGTCTATCTTACATAGTTCAAAAGTTGTTTATTACCATAAAAACACCAAATTCAACCCCTTTATTCTGAAACAGATGAAGCCCCTTTGGGCCTCTTGTTTACTGAAATGGTTTTATTTGTTAAATGTATCTGTTTTAGCATGCTATAAGAAACATACAGAAAAATACTGCATTAAAATCCGAAAAAAAATTAAAAATTAATTTTTTTTCCATTTGTCCCCCTTTGGGCCTCTTGTTTCTCAATGCTTCCTCAAATCTGTTGCATACTGCAGTTGCGCAATTTTATTGGCAATAACATTAAAGAAACCTCATCTCAATAGGATAAATAATAAGGATTCTATGGTCGAAAATGTGTAACAGCCAATTTCACCCCTTTTTGACCTCTGTGACCTTGACCTTTGACCTGACCTAATTTTTTTTTGCATATTTATATTCCTCTTGACTAGACCTATACAGTTGCAAAGTATGAAAAGTCTATCTTACATAGTTCAAAAGTTATAGCCAAGGTTAAAGTTTCGGACACACAGACAGACACACAGACAAACAGACACACAGACAGGACAAAAACTATGCCCCCGATCCTCGATCTGGAGGTATAAAAATTTACCCCTTTCAAGGAAAAAATTAACCCTAAGAAATGACCTTCCACCCAATTTTAGAAGAAGTAAACCCCCTAAAATGAAAACAATTTAGACCCCGAGACAAAAATCAATAAATGTGAACCCATCAGAAGCCACATTTTTGGAACCCTAAGAAAACACCTTCTGTCCTCCTTTTCAGATATCAAACAGAATGGTCCATTTTCCTTTAGATGAAAATAAATGTTAAATAAGTGATGAATACTTTTGATATGCACAAGTATAAAAGTTATACAATTAATTTACAGTATGCAGGTGTCATGTTTAAATGTCAAACAACATAAATCTATTTATGCATTAAAGCATTTCTAATTCAATGCAATGAAAATTCATATGGTAAAAATACATGCACATTAATATCCAATTCAATAAGCGGAAAAAATCTTGATATCAAAATAGTATAAATATAAGTTGCCAACAAGATTAATTTTCAAAATAAATTAAATGTAATATGGTTTACTACATATTTATCAGATGAAAAAAAGAAAGATAACTTTGACAAAGATTTGTATTGCTGCATGTTACGCAGAGGCACTTATTAAGAAATCTGAATAGACCTAACATTCCGATCTAAATTTAGAGTTAAACATCTATGATTCTCTTATTACATAAAAATAGTAAGGGTGCATTACATGATACCCCGACATGTTTCACAAAATTTCAAAGTTGTAAGGGGCATATCTCCAGATTCCAGAACCCTATGTACGTACTGCTGAACTCAAAATTACACTTGGCCTGTGTTTTGTGGTAAATAACTTACACAACAAGTTTGAAGACAGTATGATATTTCTTTCTCAAAATATCAGATTTGCAAAATTTCAAAGTTTCAAGGGGCATAACTCCAGAACCCCTTCAAGCTCTGGACCCAAAACCAAACTTGGTAAACAACTTACATACCAAATCTGAAGACAGTATGTTATTTTGTTCACAATCAAGTTATCAGTCAGAAACCCTAAATTCCCAAAATTTCAAAGTTTCAAAGGGCATAAATCATGAACCCTTGGACCTCTGAACCCAAAATCGAACTAGACTTGAGTTTTGTGGTAAACAACCTACATACCAAGTTTGAAGACCTTATATTTTTATTTCATTCACAAGTTATCAGTCAGAATCCTTCGGGGGGACAGAAGGACAGACAGACGGACGGAAGGATTGGACAGACTGACAGATAGAAAGATGGATGGACACACTACTGAGGGTATAAAAAATGCAAGTATGGAGAGAAACTCCATACCCAGCAATAGCATGAATCTGAGAATGCACTCTGGTACCAGTTTTTCCCTCTTTACAGCAACTGTTTCTATCTCCGAACATGAACAAGCTCCTATTCTGTTATAACTATATAATCTTCACATGTTCTCATAAAAAATAGCTTGAAGTTTAACATAAAGTATCTGTATACAGGAAGAATGTACTTGTTTCATAAACAATGTACCTAGCTCTGAAATTAGCTAATCAAATCACTGTAAGAGAAATTGATAGTGTTGTGCAATTGGTTAAAAATTTCAGCCAACTGATTATCTATTACTATCGGTTAATGGTTAAATGCTTTCATTATATATGTTGTAAGGACATTCAGGGGAATATTTGACAAAATTTTAAGAACATTAAGAATATTTTATGGTTGATTTCATTTAAAAAATGTAGTTTGATTTGAAGGAAGACCAAATTGATACTATTATAGGAGAAGAGAAAATTTTGATTGATAATCGACTGACCAAAACTTCAATCCATAAATCACATCTAGATGCCCAACCAAACGATTGAGAATTTGTTTGATCATCAGAATTTACATCACTAGATATCAATACAAAATTTGGTTATTATTAAAATATTCATTCTGGCTGCATCAATTGTACATAAAGCAGTATATAAAAGTACAAACTGTATGCTATTAAGAGTTAACTATACTTACTCGGATATCATTAAGACTAGGTACATATTCTACTTTTCTTAGTTGCTCTACAACAAACAGATAATTATTGCATAAATTAAGGAATTATACTTATCTAATCTTTATTTTGAGGCTAAATGCAGCACTATATATATAGCTAACAATCTTATTGTCATCTGTCCAAATTTTATACAGACAAATGGAACTTAAGGATATTAACTTCTCAAGTTCATAATATCAAGGCTTTGAATTGAGTATCTTTATTTATTAGAATATCCATCATATATCATTTTACGCAAAAATTAATGATAGGTCAGTGTGCCTGTTTTTGAGATATAAGTACATGAAATTTTGTCGGGAAACCGAACTCCTCTAGATTTTTCATTTACTTTGCATGAAGGCAATCGACTTTTTAAAATACAATGAAGATATAGATTCAAGAATTCCATCAAATTTTGTCAAAAGTTTATTCAAGATGTATACGTACATATTTTGGAAAAAAAAGTGGTGGTCAGTGTGCAAAATTTTCTAAAGCCATAATATGAGAATTCTGAAAGTCAGACAGTTTCAAAAACCTAAGGAGTGACAATCCTTAAATTGTTTCATTAACTGAATTCGACGGATTGTTACAATGTGTCTATTATACAAATGACAGCTTCAGGTGCTGAGCAATTCATGTTTACCCCTTCACACCACCTGATGATACTTGCTTTTTAGGGGTTCCCATTGTTAGTGTTTTATAATTTGTGGGATTTACATGATTTAAGTATTATGAGCTGTTTCTTTTTTTTCTAGTCATCTATATGTTGTCTCTCTGTGTATGATCTGATATTGCCATATATTTTGTATTTATGACCTTAATTTTTATTGTTGCTTTTGTATTCATTTAGAAATTTATTGAAAATGATTTTACACCTGATCTACAGTATCTGACATGTAAAAGCACTGTAATGGCTAATTCTGGCATTACTTTTAATAAAATAAAAATTTTGAAAACTCTGTTAATTTTGTAAACAATTTACATGCATTGAACATATATAGAATATCTCACACAAAAGTTTGGTTATCTCCCTTTAAATTAATCCTGTGGGTTTGCAGATATAAGCAATAATTAGTTCTGAAAACATTGTTCTATTCTAATAAGGCAACATTTAATCTGACTGTTCAAGCAATAAATGAATGTACTTGAAGAATTAGAGGATGACCTCCCCTTCACAAGATCACATATCATGTCCCTGCTAAACACATGTTTTTTTTTTTATTTGAACAGATGGATGAAAGAAAGAAGGGTAATTAAAAACAATATATGCCCAAATCTTGGACAAAGCAAATTCTATTTTGTATATGTTACAGTACAAATTGGAATCCAGTAGGATCCGGAATCCTCCTAGTACAAATTTGAATTCTAATTTCTACTGCGACAAATTAGAATTCTGATTTGTACTGGATTTAATTTAGTATAAATTGGAATTCCAATTTCTACCAGGACAAATTAGAATTCCAGTTTGTACTGGATTTAATCTAGTACAAATTGGAATTCCAATTTCTCCTAGTAGAAATTGAGATATCCTGAAAAATATACTAGTAGAATTCTGAATCCTACTGAATTTCTAGTATGATCTCGAATCATACTGGGTATTTTGTTAAGGGGGATTCTGGATATTACTGACATTCAGAGCTTTTAAACAAAGTTCTTGATTGTGTTATAAGAAGTATGTATTTCACAGAATTTTTATCATGTTTATGTATAAAAACTAAATACTAAAACAATAGAATGACAAATGACATAATTCTAATATAACTGTTCATTTGTTGTAACAATTGTTGGAACTCAGTGACGTTTGGTAGAGTATTGGATTTTCTATTTACAACAAGGGCATCGCATAGTATTCACTGTGGTCAAAGTGTGACACGAGGATTTCCTTATTTATGTCAATGGCATTTTATCTTGCGTCACACTTCGGCTTTAGTAATAAATGCATTTGCCGTAATTACAAAATGTGGCTGTTATACTGCCATCTTCCTATGAACGATTTCTTTAACAAGACAATGTATGAAATTTCAGGTAAAGTAACAGGATCTACTGCATCTAAACAAGGGAAACAAAAACTTCTCAAATCAACAAGATCATTATTAGAAAAAAAAATCATATTCCAATATTTATTTTTTTGTAAAATACCTTTATGTGATCAAAAGTTTAAACTGTGCTCAAAGATTTAAGAGTCTGCAGCAAAACATCTATGTCCTTTTATACAATTCGACAATTAATCTCCTTTTGGTTATTTGTTTACTATTAGCTTTTACATGTTTTTCAGTTAATGGACTTTCAAATGCTTTGTTTTGATCTGCACTGAAGAGACATAAGTGGTCGAAATGCACATGTGCAGAAAATAAATGAACAGTAACTTCGGTATTTTGTTACTTTCCAAATTAATCTTTTAATTGAATGATCACCAAAAACAGTGGAAAAATAATAATTATAATCAAATTATATAAAAAAAAAACTTACTATGCGTTGTCAGTTTTGTGTTAAACTTTCCTCTACCTTTTCTATTACGACTAGTTTCATAAAATATTGACGGCAGTTTGACTCCAGGTCTCGACATTTTTATCCGAAAAGAAAAAATTCACTAACGCATAATGTGCTCATATGTATTCAAAATATTATATAAACCAATATAAATAGAATATTGCTTTTCATCCTCCTTCATATTAATTTCTTTTTAAACTTCTAAATTAAAAGTGATATAAACATTCCATAGTTTGCATTATCATAACTATTAAATTTGATTAATAAATCCTCACTCTAAAGAAAATCAGCTTTTCACAGCAGTAATACATGGTATATTTAAATCACCATTAGAAATAACTGAACCTTGTTAAATATGACCAAATAAAGGACTTAAGTAAAATCTTAAAAGTGAGGGTTGAAAGGGGGAAATGAGAGAAAATCACACTCTTTAAAGCTAGCTGTGCCCAAAGTAAAAATGTAGGGGGGAAAAATACTGAAATTACAGTAAGGTCATAAGAAAAAAATATGTAGAATCTAATAAAAAATTAAGGGCTAGCTGGCAAATTTAGTTTCATATTTTTTAGCATTAATGGTCAATTTAGGAGATTATGACCATAAATGAGCAAAAAATCAAAATAAACAAGAAAAATGTGAGCAAAAGCTCCCCATTGAATTCCAGAAGAAAAGAAAAATCTATAAAAAATTGTCAATCTCTATGGAACAGTAGCAATAGTGTATTAATATCATGTTGTGTGACACTTTGTGACAAAAATAATTCACAAAAAGAAAGTGATAATATTAACCAAAAATAATATGTTTAACTAGTATTTCATTGGAAAAGGAGTATATTCAATAACAGAATTAGGGATAATAACAGAATTAGTAGTAATCTGTTTTACTCGAATGGATTCCACATCACCATATCGCTATGACCCGTGCGGACATATATTAACCGGGAACTTGAACATCATCGATGATAAAGAAGTAAGGAATTTCTTTAGAAAGGGGCCTAAATATCACCCACCTTCGAAAATTAACTGGCAATCTTGTTTTGATATTATTAAAGACGCAGCTACCAACTATTGTATAAAATGGTGCAAACGAGAAAGTGCAGACAAACACGCACTCAATATGTTCAGAGATAAAATTATTACCAAAGTCACCAATAGAATAAATTTCTATAAAGATAATTATAAAGAGTCACCGCCTAAGATGTCTGTAAACAGAATTAAGTTAAAATTAAAAGATCTTAGTAATAAATATGTGTTTGTACCAGTTGACAAAGCCTCTAACAACGTTTCAATTATTTGAAAGAAATACTACATCGATGTCCAACAAAATGACATATCAAAGTCTAACACTTTCAAACGTACTAATTTTGAAGAAAAATCATTAACCAAACAGCAATTCAACGATACAAAAATGCTCCAAGTTCCACCCCAAGATAACACCTTGCCTACTATGTACTGGGTTCCTAAGCTTCACAAAAATCCCTACAAACATCGTTTTATTTTGGCATCGAGTAACTGTTCTACCACTAATTTATCCATCCATTTAACCAGTGCGTTCACCTGTATTAAAGAGTTAGTTAGCAAATACTGTGAAAAAACCTATCAAAACTCTGGTGTAAATTACTTTTGGAGTGTAAAAAATTCCATTGAAGTTTTAGATAAATTACAATCAATAAAAAGACCAGTTTCGTCTATTGACAGTTATGATTTTTCTACACTTTATACAACCCTTCCACATAAATTGATTAAATCAAAATTGGGACAACTTATTAAATGGTCTTTCAAATTTTCTGGTCTACAGTTCAGGCAAAATAAAAAAATAAATTAGCTTCTCAGGCCCCTGCCTCATCTCTTTTCTGGGGACTAATTTTACTTTTTTATTCAAGTTTCAAATAAAAAAAAATTAAAATCACCTGCCTCATCACTTTTTGGGCGTTTCAGTAATGTAAAAAGATGCCTCATCATGATTTTGAACCAATAAAAATAAAAATCTTCTCCCTCCCTGCCTCATCATTTTTTTCAGAAAAATGGCCTGAGAATCTAATCATTATTTTTGTATGGCCTCATTTGTTGTAATAAAAAGCAAGGATTCTTCTCTAATATCATTTACAATAATCATAGTTCCTGGACTTGTGATGACATGATTAAGGCACTGAATTTTTTACTGGACAATATTTTTGTTCGTTTTGGCAACATCGTTTATTGACAGGTCATTGGAATTCCCATGGGTACAAACTGTGCACCTCTCATTGCAGATCTTTTTCTGTTCTGTTACGAAC
>MJUU01029700.1:24221-36623 GCA_002080025.1 Modiolus philippinarum
AAGATGTTCTACTCTGAAAATATTTAGTTAATTGGAACCAAAATTAGACTCAATGGTACCCTTCAAGAAAGGTGACAGCAGAACTGCACCCCCATCCAAAATAGCTGCCAGTCTGGAATATAGTTTAACTTAAGATAATATAACATCAATGTCTATTAATAAATTTGAAAATAATGCCCTTAAAACATTGGGTTGGGATTGTTTTAACTGCATATGTCAGCGGTGGCAGGCTCTTGAGAGCCTCTTGTTAATATTCTTTTCCATTCTTAAAAAAATTACTGATAAAATGCATAAACCATTATAACAAAACACCATTTTCAGAAGCCTTGGAAATTGCTTAAATATCTCCAAAACCGTTTTCGTCCGGGGGGCTTCGCCCCCCAGGACCCCCTACCAGGGCTCTGCCCTGGACCCGCTGGGGGCCTTGAGCGGCCCCCAGACCCCCTTCCGAAATGTAAAGCATCCACTTCATTTTATGGCTGGCTACGCCACTGGCTGGCAGCCATCTTGGAAGAGGTACAAACGTAAAAATCACAAACTTTAAAGGGGACCACCTAAGGACTACTGTGACAAAATTTGGTCCCCATTGGCTCAGGGGTTTCAGAGGAGAAGATCTTTGAATGCATTTCCCATAGGGTCCTATGTTAAACTATCTTCCCCCGCTGGTGGCCATCTTGGATGAGATGAAAGCCTGCTGGACATATGTAGAAATTGTAGTTCTGGATAACCTCAACACTTTTGCAATTCACATTTAACCTTTATCTCAAACAGTTTCTGAAATAAAGAAATAATGTTAAAAAATTGTGAAAATTCAAAGAAAAAGCGGCAATAATTCCTATGTGGGTTGTCAGATTTTCTTCAAAATTGCAGGACTTGTAGATCTTACTATGCTGACCATATTTGTTTACAAACTTCACTTCCATCTTCTACCATTTTCAATATATACGACTAAAAGTAACAAACAACTGAAAATTTTACAGAAAAGGGGCAATAACTCCAAGACGGATTAACGGATATTCTCCAAAAATGCAGGGCAGGTAGATCTCATCATGCTGATCATTTTTACTTCTGTCAGAATTTTGATATCTGTGATGGTTTTCGAGTAATTTGCTAAAAACGGCAATTTACCCCTATGTTCTATTTTTAGTAACAGCGGCCATGTTGTTTGGTCTACGGACATAAAAATCACAAACTTGAAAGAGCATACCCTGGTGATGATTCAGGCCAAGTTTGGTTAGTATTGGCTTGGTAGTTTTAGAGGAGTGGTTAGTATTGGCCTGGTAGTTTCAGAGGAGAAGATCTTTGAATAAAAGTTAAGGACGGACGGACGACGGACGCCGAGTGATGGCAAAAGCTCACATGGCCTTTGGCCAGGTGAGCTAAAAATGACACGTATGAACACAGACACATACGTTATGTACATGTAATATACATTTTAATACAAAAGAGTAACAACCTGAATGTGACTTCTTGACAGTAACATGCAATGTCAGTAATACTGACATTGTCAGGCACTGTAGATCATAGGAAAGTACTGATAATCTTTAATATCTTAATATTTATTGTTTTAATTTTTGTCTCTTGTATCTGAATTTAAGGATACTAATAGGGCCTAAAAAAGTTGTGTGTTTAAGGTAACCCGACTCTACCTAAAGTTTTATGTCTACGTATACCCTAACTTTTTTTTGCCTATTTTACAACAAGCATTGTTTAAGTCAGAAATGTTCCCCTATTACTACAATGTAAAAAAAATATTCAAAAATTTCCTACATACCCTATATATAGCTACCTGAATTTGAAAACCATGGTACCGCAAACACACAATTTATTTTTTTGGCCTTGTTTCACTAGTTCTCAACTATTGTGGTTTCTGTTCCATATTGATCACTGATCAGGTTGTTTGAATTTGTTAACATTGTTCTAACTTTTTTGCAGAAAAACTTTTAAACAATTTTTATTAATAGTTTTATCGGGTGGCATTGACTCAATGCCACAAGAAATTATAGAAAGTATGCCTTTACTTAAGCATTTAAAAAACAGAAGTTGTGTGAGAAGAAATTTTAAAAAATATAATACACTCATAGGAAATATTTTAACCATTATCTCTTGCTTTGAATATTAATCAAAAAGAATGTTTACATCTAGATATATTTACTGTTCAACACCTTACTGAATGCGATACCTTGGTCGGTTATCTCCCTGTACTGAGTAAGTTATATATAGTTAAAGTAGAGATAATAATTTAAATATGAAATGCTAATTAACATGATCTCCGCTTTGAACCATACAAAACTAACTTGGTACAGGGAGATAACCTACCGAGGTTTCTCATTGGGCAAGGCAGAAAACCAATATAGCATATACAAGTGCTTCCAAGAAACACATATACTTTTGGAACTTTTAAACAGGCTATGCCTTTAGCCTCTAGTCCTACCCCCCAGACTAGTAAAATCAGTCTCGGGCTAGTAAAATTTTTGAGTCACTAGCCCGACGGTCAGGTTAAAACTGTACCTTATTAACAAAGAATCTTCTATAAGGGCTAGTACAGTACAAACAGAGGCATTCAGTTGAAAATCACTCAAATCCGATGTCGGTGAATTGTGTGTGAAACGGGGTGAATGTCCGACAACAAACCATACATTCACCTACATTCACGGATGTCCGAGAAACTGATAAACAAAGGATTAACTTATCTGCTGTTGTTAATTGTACTTGTCAACATTTATCTACTTGTGTATAGGAAGTAATTATCTCTAAGTGCAGTTAATTATTTTGGAAAAGCTTGCTCTTCATATTTCAAATAGTCGGAATATTGAGAGGATATTTTTTTAAAATATTATGGTTATGGCAGAAAATAACTTATAATTGGTATGAACATCGTGAATTATATGTGACTGTCAGAAGTCAAAGTTGTTAAAAGATCATATTATATAAAATAATTTGTTACTTATTTAATAATTTGCACGAATATCAGCCCTTAAATTGCGTAATTTGGTTTTGTTAGGTCAAGGTTAATCTTAGTAAGTGACGACCTATAAATAGCATGCTATTAATAACTTTGAATTAAAAAAATAGCTTCAAAGAAAATCAATATTCACATATCTTTGCAGGGAATATTTCAGTGAATATTCAGTTCCAAGAACTACTTAACATTCCATAAAAGCATTTGTTACTTTTACACGATGTCACGCTCAACAGGCGGTGAACTTTTCTCATTTTTTATGCTAACAACTTCATAAAAGTGTTTTATCTGAAAGAGGTTTCCAATAGTATAAAAGTTCCTTTTTGCTAAGATAGTAATTTAATTCTGAAATGCCTGGGCAAATTTTGGAAGAGACCACGTCTTTGGCTTCTATTTTTGTCACAAACAATACGTGTGAGCCTATTTTTAAGGGGAATCCGCTAAACTGTATTTTGATTGGTCATAAAAATAGAAATTCCATGCTTCAATTTCGTGCAACCCGAACATTCTAGCATGTCAGTATGAGAATCTACGGAGGCTTACGTTTTGAAAATAGACGTGTTTTAACCCACTTTTCTCGGTCAAATGGAAATTTAGGAGATATTTTTACGTAGGTATATGTTTCGTCGAAGCCATCCAATTGTCTTTTCTTATTCGTGGTATTTATTAATACGATCGGAAATACGATTTTGAAAGGGAAGTCACATGAAACCCCGTTGTCATTGAGTCTATTTTTTCCTCTTGATATTAGCCTAAAACTTTTGAAGAGACAATTAGAACCCTTAAACTCCGACAATTCTGGTGGAAGTCCGACTTTCACCGGCATTTATTAGTTGACCCAACATCAAAAAAAATTTCCGACGATTTTTAGGGTGAAATTTTTCCGACAATTTTGCCGGACAAACACCTACAAAACCTGTGAATTCCGGGGTGACAAGGGTGAAAATTGTCGGACCAGAGTGATTTTTAACTGAATGCCTCTGATTATACTGTAAATTGAGTTCGGGCTAGTACAACGCAGTAGGGCTAGTGAATGAAAAGGTTTTTGGCACATACTGTTTAAACCATTCTCTCTTCTTTTCAGAAAATCCACCCCTAGTTTATGGCTGCTAATAGGGTCTGTCTTGAATATTCAATATTGAAAATTCAGGATATATATGTATATAATAATGCTCTCAATGGGCCCCTTGATTGGTTAATAGAAATATCTTTCCGTATTTTATCTTATATTATATATTGTACCTTCTTCAAAATAAAATATGACGTTTGAAAGCAAAGATGAAGAAAAACAATAAAAGCATTGTTCCATTGCTTATAACTACAAATGTATGTATTTGCAGAGACTTTTGTCTCATGTGCATCCCTTCATGGCTTATTGTTATAATAACATAACCCCAGACTTCACATTTTGGCAATTTTTTCAATTGTGTATTCTTGGTGGTCTCATGGATAGACTTATAGACCCCATAACCATGAAATATTACCTTTCTTGCTTGAATGATGTTTTGATTCTTTTGTTCCTTCTTTCATCTTGTTTTTGCTACTTTTCAATTTCATAGCTTCATCAACACATTCAGATGTCTCTGATTGTTTTAGACTTATAACACTTCTGGCAGATTTTTGTGTACTTGGCCTTGCATTAGCAGCTGATGACAAAAGTTGAGCATATGTTGGTGGTAAATCCTTTGTTGAATCATTTAGTGTAGAAGAATGTTCTTTTGTGTATGGAGATTCCCTACATTCTGGCAGTGATATAACTTCTTTATCTCTTTGGTTTGAATCTGAAAGCTTGTTTAAAACCGATGGATCAAATGTACATGTAATGCTGGTTATAGCATCGGCACCTCTCAAGATGTCTCCTAATGTAGGAGTATTATGATTAGCTTTATATTGTTTCAGAGGAACAGTGAATTGCTTTTTGTTTCCATTTTCATGTTTAAAGGTATGCATTGAATCTCTTGAAGCATGGTTAAGTTTCAAAACAACAGGAACAGAAGATAAATATGTGGACATATTTTCCAGCTTGTTTACAAAATTGTGAACATATTTGAACTTGTGCAAAAACACTGTTCCGCGCAAAAATCTATCTACATAGGTATATAGAAGCTTTCTCTTTTTGCTTCATGATACAAATGTCATTTTGGGATCAACCCTCGCACTTTTTCATGCTTGAAATATGATTAATAAATACATGATTGTCCTTCGTCTACCATTTCGCTTGATTTACCGCCATAGCAACGTGAATGGAACGACTAAATACCAAAAGAGTAAGATTTGTCGAAGATTTTGTATTCATTTTCATTTAAAGGGAAAAATATTAAATGAATAAACCTTTACCTTTCAGATATTAAGGAATGAATTCTTGCACCAAAAATGATTTATTCTTTTCATGGAGATATATGTAGCATATTCAGGGGGCCCACTACTTGGGTTTTTGTCTAGATTGTCTTGGTTCTACTCGGAACATCTCTAGATTTTGCTTTTAGATCTCGTGACTGTGACTTGTTGATGAAGCTGGGAAAAAGAAGACAGGAAAAATGAATCCGTCTAGCTTCTCTTTAAAGGTTTTGTAATTATTTGGGTGTAGCGATAAGTGCAACAGACAAGTTGCAGGCTTTCTGTCATGTATAATGAGCATTTTGATGATTTAAATGTGTATATTGACTTGATCTCTTGTCCACATGACATTTGCCCAGTGACAGCTGCTGTTGCAAGCTGTTGCTTCTGTGATAGCAATCCAAATTATTCTTTGTTTATCATTTTTAATGCAATCAAAATAGTATCAATTCCTCTGNTTTACACATATTTTAAAAATCTTCTCTGAAAGATTGATGTGTCCATTTGCGTATATTTCCAAGAACGATAACTCTCGACGCAGGGATTTTTTCAACTCATCGTATTGGGAACAAAATTGCAGTTTCCAAAATATATGGAAGCTTCGCTTCCTATAAATATTTAAAAGGGCATTTTTAGAAAGGTTGCATTGCAACGCTTTCTAATGTCATGACCCTGTAATTTGAAATGCACTATGAAGAAAAACAGGTGCTTCAATTTGAAAAACCAAATAGACCAAAGGCCAAAAAAAAATATACTGTGGAAGTACTTTTATTCGTGGACATCAAATTTCGTGGTTTTCATAAATATCACTATTTCGTGGGTACTTAAATTCGTGGTTTCAAATTCCCACATTAAAACTCTATGGAAAATATGCATTTCGTTGGGAACTTAATTTCGTGGTTTAACCGAACCACGAAATCCACGAAAATTGGAACCCCACGAACAATAGTACTTTCACAGTATGTGTGTTTCCGGTTACAAGGTATTTGAAAATAGGGTCGGTAGGTCGGCAAAAAGTTTTTTTTTTGTTTTTTTTTTGCTTCGTATTTTTCGTCCGTTGCATTGTATGTTTGTCATTGCCGTATTTCCGGTGTTTAGTCATACCGCTAAAACAGGAAGTGAAAATCAGACGAGTAAAAATGGCGGATTTGACGACAGGAGTCGGGAATCCTGTTGATTTTAATGATTCACATGCATTATCTGATGAATAATGCTAGCGGTTGTGGAAAAAGACTCATCTGAGTGGTGTTGCTTCCAACAAAACGGAAGACTACCGCTAAAACGATCGAGGTCACGCAAGAACATTTTGAAGTATGGAAAAAAAATGTTAGGGTCGGAAGGAAAAATTAGGGTTGGTCGGGTAAGGCAAAATAAAAAAATACATTAGCTTCTCAGGCACCTGCCTCATCTCTTTTCTGAGAGCTAATTTTCCTTTTTTATTTAAGTTTTAAATAAAAAAAAACAAAATCACCTGCCTCATTACTTTTTGGGCATTTCAGCAATGTAAAAAGATGCCTCATCATGATTTTGAACCAATAAAAATAAAAATCTTCTGCCTCCCTGCCTCATCATTTTTTCTGAAAAATGGCCTGAGAATCTAATCATTATTTTTGTATGGCCTAACCGGAAACACACATTTTTTTTTTTTTTTTGGCCAAAAGCATCATGATCTTATTTTGGAATTAAGCAATGAGTTAGTGAGAAAATAAAGTAATTCAAACAGATTTGAATGAATTTTGTGATCATGTAAAAGAATTATTCAAGAAAAACGATTCCACACCCCCTTAACAGAAAATTTATCATCGGGTAAGTTCGGGTGATTCCGGAAGAATGACGGAATCTTCAACGGATTAAATAAAGTGAATCTTTGCTAAAAAAATGTTATCCTGCAATTAAAATTGTAAAATTTTCTAACAGGGAAACAATTTTAAATAAGCATGAGAGCGTTTCAGTCGCTTGAACGCCATGTAAACAAATTTCTTGTGCGGACGCATGCACAACAGGTGCCAAATGGACAGAACGAAAATAGAATGACGAAAGCTAAGTTCAATGTGCAAGTTTTGTGTTTCACTGTCTGTGCATTGTCAGAGGCCTTATTCTGGGTTAATTTTTTGAGAAGCAAAAATTTAAACAGTCCGAAGATTTGTTTTAACTTGTCAACGAAAGTTGTGTAACTTAGACCTTAGACCAAGTTCTTGTTTAGACACCATATTTTTTTCATCACCATGATCACCGTGAAATGAAAACAACCTGTTGCTTTTGCTTGATCGTTTACAGACTTTTACTCCACATTCCCCTATTGTTAACTTTCCTTGAAAATTATAGTCTTGTAGTCACTTTTTAAAACAGAAAACGCGATGTTGGAGTTCAGTTTACATATAGAAAGGGAGATAATCATTATGTACGAACTGTTGTTGGATAACTGTTACTTTGAAGAATGATGATATTTTGGAGAAAGGTGATATTTAGAGGTCTTTAGAATTTGCATTTAGTTCAAATAACACTGACTTGTCAGGAATTTTTATATGTTGAGACTGTGCTATTTATTTTTTTCAATATTTGCAACACTGTTTGATAGTAGTATGGATAGTATACTGCACACTTTTATAATGAAATAAAAATAATAAATAAATGACGAGGGGGTTATCATGGTTATACCAAGTCTATTTAAATCTTTGAAAGCAACCTTTCGAATACCAGTAGGGCTTTAAGCACTTTGATTAATGAAAATCATCATCAGTATTTATCATGCATACATTTACAAATATAAAACATCTGCCATAAAAAATAAAAATTGCATTCTGTAGGTAAATACTGTTCTAAATGAATAAACTAAGTCTGCATGATATTTAAATGTCTATTCAATGTTCAAACATTGAAATTAAATTCTTTACTAATTAAGCAAGGGAAATCTTTCCATAATTGTTATGTTTAAAGAAGTATTTCTTTAATTTCTCCTCACTTGTGGTGAAGAGATTCGACAGAAGGTGAAATAGCTCCACACAGAATACAATAAGTTTTGAAATAAGTAAAATGTATTTTATTTTTCAACAGATCAACTTAGGTATAAAACAAAAATTTAATCTGCAATTATCTATATATTATTGGGTAAGCTTCAATATAATTTCTTTTAAGATGTTCAAACTTTCATTTTATAAGAACTAATAAATAGTTTTTAGCTCACCTGGCCAAAGGCCATGTGAGCTTTTGCCATCACTCGGCGTCCGTCGTCCCTCTGTCGTTCGTCCGTCTGTCCGTTAACTTTTATTCAAAGATCTTCTCCTCTGAAACTACTGGGACAATACTAACCAAACTTGGCCTGAATTATCACCAGGGTATGCTCTTTCAAGTTTGTGATTTTATGTCAGTATATACGTAGACCAAACAACATGGCCGCTGTTACTAAAAATAGAACATAGGGGTAAATTGCTGTTTTTTGCAAATTACTCGAAAACCATTACAGATATCAAAATTTTAATAGGAGTAAAAATGATCAGCATGATGAGATTTACCTGCCCTGCAATTTTGGAGAATACCCGTTTACCTGTCTTGGAGTTACTGCCCCTTTTCCGAAAAATTTTCAGTTTTTCGTTACTTCTGGTCTTATATATTGAAATTGATAGAAGATAGAAGTGAAGTTTTACAAAAAAAAATGGTCAGCATAGTAAGATCTACATGTCCTGCAATTTTGAAGAAAATCTGACAACCCACATAGGAGTTATTGCCGCTTTTTCTTTGAATTTTCACAATTTTTGAACGATTTTACTTTTATTTCAAAAACTGTTTGAGATAAAGGTTAAATGTGAATTGCAAAAGTGTTGATGAGGTTTTTCAGAACTACAATTTCTACATATGTCCAGTAGGTTTGCATCTCATCCAAGATGGCCACCAGCGGGGGAAGATAGTTTATTATAGGACCCTATGGGAAATGCATTCAAAGATTTCTCCTCTGAAACCACTGAGCCAATGCTGACCAAATTTTGTCACAATAGTCCTTGGGTGGTCCCCTTTAAAGTTTGTGATTTTTGCGTTTGTACCTCATCCAAGATGGCTGCCAGCTTGGAGCACAGTTTAACATAGGGACCCAATGGGAAATGCATTCAAATGTCTTCTCCTCTGAACCCACTGAGCCAATTGGAACCAAACTTGATTACAATAGTCTTTAGATGTTTTCCTTCAAAGTTTGTGATTTTTATGTTCATACATCATTCAAGATGGCCGCCAGCAAGGAACATAGTTTAACAGAGGGACCCTATGGGTTATGCAACCAAAGATCTTCTCCTCTGAAACTACCAAGCCAAATTGAACCAAACTCGGTCACAATAGTCCTTGGGTGGTCCCCTTTAAAGTTTGTGATTTTTACGGGGACCACCCAAGGACTATTATGACCGAGTTTGGTTCAATTTTGGCTTGAACCTACTAAGCCAATTGGAACCAAACTTGGTTACAATTGTCTTTGGGTGATCCCTTCCAAAGTTTGTGATTTTTAGTTTGTACCTCATCCAAGAATGAAAATGTTACATCTGCTGAACTGATTTATAGTATATGGGTGGTCTATAGGTGACAATAAATAAAACCAGTGACCAGGTGAGCGATACAGGCTCATGTGAGCCTCTAGTTAAGAAAAAGTTACAGTCAAAGCCTCCATAATTTTTTTGATAACATAAAAAAGGGGAAGAAATTCAACATCTAAATTGCGTAATTGAATCCATTTTAAGCTCACCTGGCCTAAAAGGCCATATCATGTGAGCCATTGCCATCACTTGGCGTCTGTCGGCGTCCATGGTCTGTCCGTCGAAAACTTTTTCAAAAATCTTCTGCTCTGAAACCGCTTGGCCAATTTTAACCAAACTTGGCCTGAATCATCACCAGTGTATCTAGATACAAAATTGTGTTCGATTAGTCCGAGGACCAAACAACATGGCTGCCGTTACTAAAAATAGCACATTGGGGTAAATTGCTGTTTTTGGCAAATAACTCAAAATCATTACAGATATCAAAAATCTGATGGAGTAAAAGTGATCAGCATGACAAGATCTACCTGCCCTGCAATTTTGAAGAAAATCTGATAACCCGTTTTTGAGTTATTGCCCTTTTTCTGTAAAAATTTCTAAATTTTGATATTCTTTATTAGCTCACCTGGCCTAAAAGGCCATGTGAGCTTTTGCCATCACTTGGCGTCCGTCGTCGTCCGTCCGTAAACTTTTTACATTTTGACTATCTCCTCAGAAACCACTGGACCAATTCTAACCAAACTTTACAGGAATGATGTATGGAAGGTCCTTTACTTAGTTTGCCGAAATTTTTTCGATCCGTGAAAAAACATGGCCGCCAGCGCAGAACATAGTTTAACATGGGACCCTATATGGGAAAAGCGAATATTTGCTATCTCCTCTGAAGTTACTGAAGCAAATGGAACCAAACTTTACAAGAATGATGTATGGAAGATCCTTTACTTAGTTTGCCGAAATTTTTTCGATCCATGAAAAAACATGGCCGCCAGCGCAGAACATAGTTTAACATGGGACCCTATGGGAAAAGCAAATATTTGCTATCTCCTCTGAAGTTACTGAAGCAAATGGAACCAAACTTTACAGGAAGGATGTATGGAAGGTGCTTTACTTAGTTTGCCGAAATTTTTTTCGATCCGTTAAAAAACATGGCCGCTAGCGCAGAACATAGTTTAACATGGGACCCTATGGGAAAAGCAAATATTTGCTATCTCCTTTGAAGCTACTGAAGCAAATGGAATCAAACTTAACAGGAATGATGTATGCAAGGTCCTTTACTTAGTTTGCCGACATTTTTTCGATCTGTGAAAAAACATGGCCGCCAGCAGTCAAGGGACAGACTGGTACAAGTCTGCAGAGTTTTAGACTTGTTTCAGTCTTATAATTTTGATAGTTTTGTATGCATAGACCTGTTGAAGTCTAAAATTTTTAGACCTGATGAAGTCTAATGCTTATTTCCTGTTGCACAGGTGTTCCAAATTTTATGGATAATTAGACTTGCATAAGTCTAAAATTTGCTAAATTGACCATTTTAATGAGCCAAGCGTCAGTATTTAGAGGTGGGGCTTCCAGACCTAATTGGAATTAAATGGAAGTTTAATTTTCTATTTTTATCAGAAAATTATTGGTTATTGGGACAAAATTAGTACAGCAGGTGTACAGTCAATTTAAGATTGTTATCAAATATAACAAAATTATCAATATCTACCAACTGCTTTTGCAGATTGGTATAGCTTTTTGTTTTAAATTACAAGGCACTAGTCATGATTCTTTTTCAATGATATACAATATGAAGGATAATTGCAAATAACCATTAAGAACAAAAAACATAAAATGGTAATTTCTCTTAGAGTTGTACAAGTCTGATCAATTTTAGACTCATTCAAGTATAAATTGCTCAACAATATCTATAATTCCAGACTTGAAAAGGTCTAAAATAATAAGACTTACTCGAGTCTGTCCCCTGACTGGCCAGTGCAGAACATAGTTTAACATGGGACCCTATGGGAAAAGCAAATATTTGCTATCTCCTCTGAAGTTACTGAAGCAAATGGAACCAAACTTTACAGGAATNTTTACTTAGTTTGCCGAAATTTTTTCGATCCGTAAAAAAACATGTCCATTAGCGCAGAACATAGTTTAACATGGGACCCTATGGGAAAAGCATATATTTGCTATCTCCTCTGAAGCTACTGAAGCAAATTAAACCAAACTTTACAGGAATGATATATGGAAGGTCCTTTACTTAGTTTGCCGAAATTTTTTTGATCCGTGAAAAAACATGACCGCCAGCGAAGAACATAGTTTAACATGGGACCATATGGGAAAAGCAAATATTTGCTATCTCCTCTGAAGTTACCGCAGCAAATGGAACCAAACTTTACAAGAATGATGTATGGAAGGTCCTTTTCTTAGTTTCCCGAAATTTTTTCGATCTGTGAAAAAACATGGCAGCCAGCGCAGAACATAGTTTAACATGTGACCCTATGGGAAAAGCATATATTTGCTATCTCCTCTGAAGCTACTGAAGCAAATTAAACCAAACTTTACAGGAATGATATATGGAAGGTCCTTTACTTAGTTTGCCGAAAT
>MJUU01029700.1:37766-57053 GCA_002080025.1 Modiolus philippinarum
TTCCAAATAGATATTGATGTTGCGACTTCAAAACCGGTGTTGAAAATTGTTAGTTGACCACCATTTTCAAAATGGCCGCCAAAAAAGGCGGGAAAATTCAACATTGTCCGATTTCAATGAAATTTGGGTTTCCAAATAGAACTTGATGTTTCTTATTGAAAATTGTTCATTGACCACAATTTACAAAATGGCTTCCAAAAAAGGCGGGAAAATTCAACATTGTCTGATTTCAATGAAATTTGGTTTCCAAGTGGGTCTTGATGTTGCAACTTCAAAATAGATGCTGAAAATTGTTCGTTGATGGCGATTTTCAAAATGGACGCCAAAAAAGGCGGGAAAATTCAACATTGTCCAATTTCAATGGAATTGGTTTCCAAATAAGTATTGATGTCGCAAATTCAAACCAATGTTAAAAATTGTTCGTTGACTGCCATTTTCAAAATGGCTACCACAAAAGGCGAGAAAATTCAACATTGTCTGATTTCAATGAAATTTGGTTTCCAAGTGGATATTGATGTTGCAACTTCAAAACAGATGCTGAAAATTGTTTCTTGACCGCCATTTTCAAAATGGCTGTCAAAAAAGGCGGGAAAATTCAACATTGTCTGATTTCAATGAAATTTGGTGTCAAAGTGGATATTGATGTCACTACTTCAAAAGTGGTGTTGAAAATTGTTTTTTGACCGCCTTTTTCAAAATGGCCGCCAAAAAAGGCAGGAAAATTCAACATTGTCCTATTTCAATGAAATTTGGTTTCCAAATAAATATTGATGTTGTAACTTAAAAATATGGTTTTGAAAATTGTTGTTGTTGACTGCCATTTACAAAATTATGTCTCAACTTCAAAACTGGTGTTGAAAGTGGTCCTTAGCAAGTACGTTTTTGTCAAAAAAGTCCAACAAAGAAATATAGTAAAACACCATCAGACTTTAAATACAGTTCAAGATATTGATGGTGTTTGAGCTACCAAAGTTTGAGAGACTAAAGTTCAACTATATAACTTACAATCTTAGCTTGATTGTTGCAACTGAAAGCCAGGTGAGCAATACAGGCTCCTGGGAGCCTCTAGTTTTGTGTTAGTGGTCTGTTAAGGAAAATATGTGATGGTGTTATTAAAAAGCATCAAGATTATCAATTATTAATGTATAAACTCAAAAATCATTACAGATATCAAAAATCTGGTAGGAGTAAAAGTGATCAGCATTACAAGATCTACCTGCTCTGCAACTTTGGAGAAAATTTGAAAACCCGTCTTAGAGTTATTGCCCTTTTTCCACGAAATTTTCTAAATTTTGATATTTTTTATTTTTTATCCAAAAAACTATAACAGGTAGAAATGATAGAGGTCAACCTTAAATTGCAAAAATGTTCAGCATATCAAGATCTACCCACCTAGAAATTTTGAAAAAAAATCTGAATACATATAGAGGAGTTATTGCCCTTTATTGGTGAAATCTTTTATTATAACTTTATACATTTTGCCTTTTATTTCAATAAAGATTTGAGATAGAGGTTAAGTTTTAAAGCAAAAATGTTAAGTATGTCAAGGACTGGATTTTATCTTCATGATGGAAATTGTGGACCTCAGGCCAAAAAAAAAATAGTTGTGTTTACGGTCACCCAACCGACCCTAACTTTTTGCCTCCGACCCTACCTTTTTTTATCATCAAAATTTTGTCAAACATCCATTTTTGTCCCAATTTACAAGAACTGCAAAAGTTTTGATGCAGAAACCCTCCAGTGCAAGGTAAATTTAAGGAAGAAAAACATTTTTAAAGTCAATGACAACAAAATGACCCAGATTACGTGACCTCTGGTTTGGGTAAAGACTAAATTGATACCGGACCGGAGAAAACACGTAAAAAATCTGGATTATCCCCAATTTCAAAAAAAAAACTTTCCGACCAACCTACCCTAATTTTTTAGCTCACCTGACCCAAAGGGTCAGGGTGAGCTATTGCAATCACTTGGCGTCCATCCGTCGTCCGTCGTCTGTCCGTTAACTTTCCACATTTTCATCTTCTCCTCTGAAACCACTGAAGCAAATTCAACCAAACTTTACAGGAATGATATACTAAAGGTCCTTTACAAAGATTGCTCATTTGGTTCCGATCAAATAAAAAACATGGCCGCCAGCGCGGAACTTAGGTTTAACATTGGACCCTATGGGAAAATTCACATTTTCTCCTTCTCCTCTGAAACCACTGAAGCAAATTCAACCAAACTTTACAGGAATGATTTACTAAAGGTCCTTTAGAAAGATTGCTCATTTGGTTCCGATCCGAAAAAAAACATGGCCGCCAGCGCGGAACTTAGGTTTAACATTGGACCCTATGAGAAAATTCTCCTCTGAAACCACTGACGCAAATGCAAAAAACTTTACAGGAATGATGTACTTAAAGTCCTAAACAAAGATTGCTCATTTCGTTCCGATCAGAAAAAAAAAAACATGGCCGCCAGCACGGAAAATAGTTTAACATTGGACCCTATTGGAAAATTCACATTTTCTTCTTCTCCTCTGAAACCACTGAAGCAAATGCAACCAAACTGTACAGGAATGATGTACTAAAGGTCCTAAACAAAGATAGCTCATTGGTTCAGATCAGAAAAAAAACATGGCCACCAGCAAGGAAAATAGTTTAACATTGGCCCTATGGGAAATTCATATTTTCATCTTCTCTGAAACCACTAAGCAAATTCAACCAAACTTTACAGGAATGATGTATGGAAGGTCCTTTACAAAGATTGCTCATTTCATTTCGATCTGATTAAAAACATGGTGGCCAGCGCAGAACTTAGGTTTAACATTGGACCCTATGGGAAATTCACATTTTCTTCTTCTCCTCTGAAACCACTGAAGCAAATTCAACCAAACTTTACAGGAATGATGTATGGAAGGTCCTTTACAAAGATTGCTCATTTCGTTCCGCTCTGATTAAGAACATGGTCGTCAGCGCAGAACTTAGGTTTAACATTGGACCCTATGGGAAAATTCACATTTTCTTCTTCTCCTCTGAAACCACTGAAGCAAATTCAACCAAACTTTACAGGAATGATTTACTAAAGGGCCTTAACAGAGATTGCTCATTTCGTTCCGATCCAATAAAAAACATGGCCGCCAGCGTGGAACCTAGGTTTAACATTGGACCCTATGGGTAAATTCACATTTTCTTCTTCTCCTTAGAAAACGCTGAAGCAAATTCAAACTAAATTTTATAGGAATGATGTAATAAAGGTCCTTAAGAAAGATTGCTCATTTACTTCTGATCTGATAAAAAACATGGCCGCCAGCACGGAAGATAGTTTAACATTGGCCCTATATGGGAAATTCACATTTTCATCTTCTCCTCTGAAACCACTGAAGCAAATTCAACCAAACTTTACAGGAAACAACGGCAGTAGAATACCGAAAAAACATTATTTCTTTCTGATCCAATAAAAAAAAAAGGCTGCCAGCACGAAACATAGTTTAACATTGGACTCTATGGGAAAATTCTTATTTTCTTATTCTCATCTGAAACCGCTGAAGCAATTTCAACCAAACTTAATAGGAATGATGTACTAAAGGTCCTTAAAAAAGATTGCTTATTTCGTTCCGATCCAATAAAAAACATGGCCGCCAGCACAGAACATAGTTTATTTTGGCCCTATGGGAAATTCACATAAAACATGGCCACCATGCAGAACATCAAAACCAGCTGTTCAGCATTTTGTCAGGTGAGCGATACAGGCTCAGTGTCTGAGCCTCTTGTTTCAGCATGTGACAGTAAACTCACATATTTTTTTTGGGCCTCATCCAAGATGGCAGCCAGAGGAGAACTTAGTTCAAAATTGGACCCTGTGGGAAAACACATTCAAAGATCTTCTCCTCTGAAACTACTTGGCCAATTAGAATCATACTTGGTTACAACTGTCCATATAGTTGGTCCCCTTTGATAAATGTGTCTGGCAAGTTCCCATCACATCCAAGATGTCTGCCAGTGGACAACATAGTTTAACATTGGACCATATGGTAAAACACATTCAAAGAAACCCTCTGAGACTACTTGTCCAATCAAAATCATTCCTCGTCACAACTGTCCTTAGTTGGTCCCCTTTAAAAAAATGTGTCCAGCAAGTCCCCATCAGATTCTAGATGGCCACCAGCGGGGAACTTAGTTTAACATTGGACCCTATAGCAAAACACATTCAAAGATCATCTCCTCTGACACAGATCTAGGTTGATTATCACACTAGAAAATAAGACCCTTATCATTGAGGTTATTGTCTATGCTAGCTATAGACCAGGTGAGCTACAGGCTCTTGAGAGCCTCTAGTTAAAAAGATGCAGGCGGGTGGTTTTCATTTTTGTCCCCCACCGCAACGCGACGGAGGGACATGGTAATGGTCTGCGTCCGTGTGTCTGTGTGTCACGTTTTTTGTGAGCGCAACTCCTCAGAAACTGCTGGTCAGAATTCATTCAAATTTTACAGGATTGTTAGTCACCATTAGTACTACTAGTAGATCATATCGCATCGCCATTTTGATTTGTCAAATTTTGTGGGAGTAATGGGGCTTTGATTATTTCCACATTGTTATACAATGGCAAATCTTGTGGACGCAACTCCTCAGAAACCGCTGGCCAGAATTCATTCAAATTTTACAGGATAGATAGTCACCATTAGTACTAGATCATATCGCATTGCCATTTTGATTCGTCAAATTTTGTGGGAGTACAGTACAAACAGAGGCATTCAGTTGAAAATCACTCAAATCCGACGTCGGTGAATTGATTGTGAAACGGGGTGAATGTCCGACAACAAACCCGACATTCACCGACATTCACGGATGTCTGAGAAACTGATAAACAGAGGATTAACTCACCTGCTGTTGTTAATTGTACTTGTCAACATTTATCTACTTGTGTATACAAAGTAATTATCTCAAAGTGCAGTTAATTATTTTGGAAAAGCTTGCTTTTCATATTTCAAATAGATAGTCGGAATATCGAGAGGAATTATGCGTATGGCAGAAAATAACTTATAATTGGTATGAACATCGTGAATTATATGTGACTGTCGGAACTCAAAGTTGTTAAAAGATCATATTATATAAAATAATTTGTTACTTATTAAATAATTTGCACGAATATCAGCATTAAAATTGCGTAATTTGATTTTGTTAGGTCAAGGTTAATCTTAGTGAGTGACGACCTATAAATAGCACGCTATTAATAACTTTGAATTAAAAAAATCCACGAAAAATAGCTTCAGAGAAAATCGGTATTCACATATCCTTGCAGAGAATATTTCAGTGAATATTCAGTTCCAAGAATTACTTAACATTCCATAAAAGCATTTGTTATTTTTTACACGATGTCACGCTCAACAGATGGTGAACTTTTCTCATTTTTTATGCTGACATCTTCAGTATTTTATCCGAAAGAGGTTTCCAATAATATAAAAGTTCCTTTTTGCTGCGATAATAATTTAATTCTGAAATGCCTCGGCGAATTTTGGAAGAGACCACGTCTTTGGCTCCTATTTTTGTCACAAACAATACGTGCGAGCCTATTTTAAGGGGAATCCGCTAAACTGTATTTTGATTGGTCATAAAAATAGAAATTCCATGCTTCAATTTCGTGCAACCCGAACATTCTAGCGTGTCAGTATGAGAATCTACGGAGGCTTACGTTTTGAAATTAGACGTGTTTTAACCCACTTTTCTCGGTCAAATGGAAATTGAGGAGATATTTTTACATAGGTATATGTTTCGTCGAAGCCATCCAATTGTCTTTTTTTATTAGTGGCATTGATTAATACGTTCGGAAATACGATTTTGAAAGGGAAGTCATATGAAACCCGGTTGTCATTGAGTTTATTTTTTCCTTTTGATATGTTAGCCTAAAACTTTTGAAGAGACGATTAGGACACTAAAACTCCGACAATTCTGGTGGAAGTCCGACTTTCACCGGCATTTATCAGTTGACCCAACAGTGACCCAACATCAAAGAAAATTACCGACGATTTTTTGGGTGAAATTTTTCCGAATATTTTGCCGGACAAACACCGACAAAATCTGTGAATGCCGGGGTGACAAGGGTGAAAATTGTCGGACCAGAGTGATTTTTAACTGAATGCCTCTGTTTGTACTGTAATTGGACTTTTATTATTTCCACATTGATATACAATGGCAAATCTTGCGGACACAACTCCTCAGAAACCACTGGCCAGAATTCATTCAAATTTTACAGGATTGTTAGTCACCATTAGTACTAGATCATATCAAAACGCCAATTTGATTTGTCAAATTTTGTAGGAGTTATGGGACTTTGATTATTTCCACATTGTTGTACAGTGGCAAATCTTGTGGACGCAACTCCTCAGAAACCGCTGGCCAGAATTCATTCAAATTTTACAGGATATATCGTCACTATTAGTACTTGATCATATTGCATCACCATTATGATTTGTCAAATTTTGTGGGAGTGATGGGACTTTGTTTATTTCCACATTGTTATACAATGGCAAATCTTGTGGATGCAACTCATCAGAAACCGCTGGCCAGAATTCATTCAAATTTTACAGGATTGTTAGTCACTATTAGTACTAGATCATATCGCATTGCCAATTTGATTTGTCAAATTTTGTAGGAGTTATGGGACTTTGATTATTAATATACGCCCGTCTAATGACGGACGTATTATGGTATACCAATGTCCGATTGTCCGTCCGTACGTCCGTCTGTCCGTCCGTCTGTCTGTCTGTCTGTCTGTCTGTCCGTCCGTTTCATATGTCACGCTCTAACTTGATAACCATTTGGCCAATTCACTTCAAACTTTGCAGAGGTATTGGGTGTGATGGCCTCACGATATGTATACTTTTTCGGGAAAATTCAATTTTTCTTGTAGGAGTTATTGGACATTATTCGTCAATTTTAAGGCAATTTTTTATATGTCGCGCTCTAACTAGACAACACTTTGGTCGATTCACTTCAAACCTTGTAGAGGTATTAGGTATGATAGACTCACAATCTGTATACTTTTTTGTGAAAATTTGATTTTTGTTGTAGGAGTTATGGGACTTTATTTGTCAATTTTAAGGCAATTTTTTACGTCGCGCTCTAACTCAACAACCCTTTGGTCGATTGACTTCAAACTTTGTAGAGGTATTAGGTATGATGGACTCACGATCTGTATACTTTTTTGTGAAAATTCGATTTTTCTTGTTGGAGTTATGGGACTTTATGCGTCAATTTTAAGGCAATTTTTTACATGTTGCGCTCTAACTCGACAACCCTTTGGTCGATTCACTTCAAACTTTGTAGAGGTATTAGGTATGATAGATTCACAATCTGTATACTTTTTTTGTGAAAATTTGATTTTTGTTGTTGGAGTTATGGGACTTTATTCGTCAATTTTAAGGCAATTTTTTTATATGTCGCGCTCTAACTAGACAACCCTTTGGTCGATTCACTTCAAATTTTGTAGAGGTATTGGGTATGATGGACTCACGATCTGTATACTTTTTCATGAAAATTTGATTTTCTTGTAGAAGTTATGGGACTTGAATTGTCAATTTTAAGGCAATTTTTTACATGTCACGCTCTAACTTGACAAATCTTTGACCAATTCACTTCAAACTTTGGAAAGATATTGGGTATGATGGCCTCTAGATCTGTATACTTTTTCGTGAAATTTTGATTTTTCTTGCAAGAGTTATGGAACTTTATTTATGAATTCTAAGGCAATTTTTCACATGTTGTGTTCTAACTTGACAAACCTATGGCTAATTCACTTCAAACTTTGTACAGGTATTGGATATGATGGTTTCATGGTCTGTATACTTTTCGTGAAATTTCGATTTTTCTTGGAAGAGTTATGGGACTTTATTTTTCAAATTTAAGGCAATTTTATACATAATGCACTCTAACTGATTTATAGTTTGATCAGCTCACTTCAAACTTTGCAGATTGATTTATTAAAGAGATATCATGCTTAATTGGGCAGTTATACAGGAGTTATGGGACTTTATCGACTTAATGCATGCTAAAGCTTAGGAACACTTTGTGGTTGCAACTCTCCGAAAACACTGAACAGATTATGCTGAAATTTTGTTTCAACATTTGCCACCATATGTACTTGATCATATTGTGCTGCCATTTTGATTGGACAAATTTTATGGGAGTTATGGGACTTTTTCGACTTAATGCATACTACAACATAGGAAGACTTTGTGGACACATCTCCTCAAAATCCAACTAAGGGATTTTGCTGAAATTTTGCTTGGCTCTTTTCCACCAAATGTAGTTGATGATCATATCCTGCCGCCATTTTGATTCTCAATATTTTCATGAGTTATGTGACTTTATCGACTTTACTGCAGCGGCAGGGGACATAGCTACGTGTAGCAATCTTGTTTATTTTATTGTGTCTTGGATGTCACTAAAATTAAATTTAGATTTCAGTTTCATGACACATATCTGATACATCTGAGTTGCATGACTAAGTTTCTGGTACAAACAATTAAGATTTGGTTAGATTTTGAGCTTAAAGTTATAGTTGCCAAAAAGAAAAGATTGTTGGAAATTGAAAAAAGGAAAGAATTGAATAGGGCTGCCTTTTTGCAGACGTGGGGGAAATTGTTTGTTGAGAAACAAATATTTTTTTTAATGGCAATATAGATAGAATAAATTTTATATTTATTCTTTTGATTCACACATAAAATTTTAATTATAATTGTTATATATCATTTAGGGCTGTTCCAGAAAAAAAAGACATGGGTCTGTGACGGCACTTTTTATTGACCCCCCACCACCCATAGAATTCCTCTCCAAATAAAAACAATACAAAACTACATGTATGATAACAACAACCACCCACAGAATTTTTTATAAAGTGCCTTCATAGACCCTTATGTCTTTTTTCTCTAGAACATTCACAGCCCTAAAAGGGCTTCATTGGTAAAAATCTTTATTTTAAATTTCAGTGTTTTATCATCATCATTGTTTTTGTCCATCACAAGCAGAAAGAAAATTTTACATAAAATATGGTGCATAAATAGTGAAATTATTGTTCATTTAGCATAAAACCTATAATCATCGTGTTCATGGACACACAAATAAACATACATGTAGAACATGTTAAACATATAACATGTAAGTGACATCTGTTACAAAAACATGGTTGTTTTTAATATGTCAATTTATTTATTTTTTCTTCTTATTATCTTAAGATATACACTGTTATCTGGTTATACTTGTTATATGTATCAAACTTTTGTAATTATAGAAATATAGAAATTAACAAAAAAGATTTGAGTTTCTGATTTGTATACAATAGATGCAGGGGATGTGGTGACCATTTAAATATTTTAAAGATATCAAGATTGTTGATGATGAAAACAAATGATACAGTTAGGGCCCAAAGGGAGGAACATCTGATCCTGGATATTTTTTTTCATGCAATCTTTGAGCCTGACAATTTTTTTCGCACTTGAAGTAATCCTGTCAATTTTTTTTCAGTCCAATTCAAGAAATTTTGCTTCATATATGTCATCCTGGTTATTTTTCTCAGCTTCCTCCTATCCTGATAATTTTTTTCACCAAATTTCTGATCCTGGAATTTTTTTTCGAATTGCTTCCTTGCCCAACCCCACAAAATTTACATCATCTTTTTGCAACCTTTTAACAAAAACATGACAAACACATGTTCTTTTGCCATTCAGAACTCAGTCGAAAAATTCTGATAAAGGAACATGACCTTTTATAACTGAAACCCCAAAATAGATGAGGGGCATGTAGGAATTTTTAAGTCCCCAGTATCAGCAATTTTTCTATTAAGCATGCTAAGCAGAAATCATTAGTTTATGAAAAAGAAAGAAAATGGGGTAAATGTCAAGGAGACAACATCCCATATCCAGGTTAAAACGACCCAAAACAAAGCATCTAGGGGTCACCNTACAGTCTTCAACACAGTGAGGAACCTCACACCATATAGAAAGCCCTAAATGGCCCCAAAAAGGTAAAAAAAGTGAATAAATCAATGGAAACAAACCACATCCAATAACCCAAATATCAAGAAACTAAAATTTTATAAGAAGACAAGGACAAGCCAACTTAGTTCAACTTTAACAGGATTGCAAAATTGGATTTGAAGATAATTTTTCCATGATTCTAAACCACTCTCAAGATTATACAGAACAGGCCCCTTTTTGAAGGTAGATAGACAGTGTGGACCGATCATAGTGTTAATGATCCTCCATACTTGCAATATTTTATTCTAACATGGGACTCTTCTTCCGCTTTGTGAACAAACATATGCTCTAAATCCAATAGAGCATGCCTGTATTGTACAACATCAAATTATTAATAATGTACACCTAGCATACTAGTATTTCATTCACTAATATTTTGTCAAAAAATAAACTATCACGCAAATAGCCGCATCAAATAATAACAATAGAAATTTACAACTGACTTGAAGACACGGAACTGAAATCAGCATTGGAAATCAACTATGCCATTACCTAGCAACGAGTGTTCCTTGTTAGCTCAGCTGACCCAAAGGGTCAGTGTGAGCTATTGCCATCACTTGGCGTCTGTGGTCCGTTGTCCGTCCATCCGTTAGCTTTTCACATATTCATCTTCTCCTCTGAAACCACTGAAGCAAATTCAACCAAACTTTGCAGGAATGAAATATGGAAGGTCCTTTACAAAGATTGCTCATTTCGTTCGGATCCGATAAAAAACATGGCAGCCAGCGCAGAACTTAGGTTTAACATAGGACCCAATGGGAAAAATCACATTTTCAGCAACTCCTCTGAAACTGCAGAAGCAAATTCAACCAAACTTTACAGGAATGATGTACTAAAGGTCCTTTACAAAGATTGCTCATTTTGTTCTGATTGGATAAAAACATGGCCCCCAGCGCGGAACTTAGGTTTAACATTGGAAAAATGGGAAAAATCACATTTTCATCTTCTACCCTGAAACCACTGTAGCAAATTCAACCAAACTTTACAGGAATGATGTACTTAAGGTCCTTAACAAAGAATGCTCATTTTGTTCTGATTCGATAAAAAACATGGCCGCCAGCATGGAACATAGTTTAACATTTGGACCCTATGGGAAAATGACATTTTCATCTTCTCCTCTGAAACCACTGAAGCAAATTCAACCAAACTTTACAGGAATGATGTACTAAATGTCCTCAACAAAGATTGCTCATTTCACTCTGATCCGATAAAAAACATGGCCAACAGCTCGGAACTTAGGTTTCACATTGGACCCCACGAGAAATACAATTTACATCTTCTCCTCTGAAAACGCTGAAGCAAATTCAACCAAATTTTACAGGAATGATGTACTAAAGGTCCTTAATAAAGATTGCTCATTTTGTTCAGATCTGATAAAAAACATGGCCGCCAGCACGGAACAACATTGAACCCTATGGGAAAATCTTCTTTTTCTTCATCTACTCTGAGGCTATTGAAGCAAATTAACTTATGTGTATTGGAGTAATGTATTGAACGATCTTAACAAAGAATACTTATTGCAATTGGATCTAACAGAAACATGAATGCCAGTAGAAAACAAAGCTTAACATTAGACCCTATAGGAAAAACATTTTTGATCATCTGCATAGGCATGGCTTAGAAGTATCTTTGTCAGATGAGCGATTCAGGCTCAGTATCTTATCCTCTAGTCATCTTCTGCCCTGAAACCACCGACGCAAATTCAACCAAGCTTTACAGGAATGATGTATGGAAGGTCCTTTACAAAGATAGTTCATTTTGCTCCGATCCGATAAAAAGCATGGCAGCCAGTCAGGGGTGTAACCTATTCAAGTTATCAAATGAAGTACTTTTGTGTAACTGAAGTGAGTTATCATGTTTTTTCAGCAATAACTTATTTAAGTTATCAAGTGTTGATTTATTGAAAATGTTCAACTTAGATTACAAATTTCTTTATGATAAAGATTTTTCTCAAACAAACAATAGTTTTTTCCATATGGTTTAGAATCTTAACTGTGTTATTACCCAACAATTATATATGCACAAAGAGAGGAAATACATGCGCCAACCCCCATAAAGATTGGACCCTTGGGAAATTAAATCTCAATTATCTTTGAAATGGTTCATCAAAATCAATTAGACAGGCCATAATTAGATTGAGGTCAATTTGAACTACTTAATACATGTGTAATAATAAACTTAACTGTGACTAATAAGTAAGAATTCCAACAAAACTGAATATAAGGTAAAAAAGACTTTAATAACTGAATGAAGTTATCAGCAGAGTAATGTCCCTTTATTAACAAAACAGTAACTCATATAGGTTATTGCTTCATAACTGGTATAAGTTATTTAACAAAAGTCAGTAATTCATAGTAACTCATTTAAGTGATTTTGTTGATAACTTATTTAAGTTGCACCCCTGACTGGCAGCCAGCGCGGAACTTAGGTTTAACATAGGCCCCTTTGGGAAAAATCACATTTTCATCAACTCCTCTGAAACTGCTGAAGCAAATTCAACCAAACTTTACAGGAATGGTGTACTAAAGGTCCTTTACACAGATTGCTCATTTTATTCTGATTTTCGACAAAAAACATGGCCGCCAGCACAGAAGATAGTTTAACATTGGCCCCATGTGACATACACATTTCCATCTTCTACTCTGAAACCACTGAAGCAAATTCAACCAAACTTTACAGGAATGACGTATAGAAGGTCCTTTACAAAGGTTGCTCATTTCTTTCTGACATGTTCTGATCTGATAAAAAACATGGACGCCAGGGCGGAACTTGGGTTTAACATAGGACCCTATGGGAAAAATCACATTTTCATCACTTCCTCTGAAACTGCAGAATCAAATTCAACCAAACTTTACAGGAATGATGTACTGCAGGTCCTTTGCAAAGATTGCTAATTTTATTCTGATTTAACAAAAAATATGGCCGCAGCAGGGAACATAGTTTAACATTGAACCCAAAGGGAAATTCATATTTCATCTTCTATGAAACCATTGAAACAAATTCAACCAAACTTTACAGGAATGATGTATGGAAGGTCCTTCACAAAGATTGCTTATTTTGTTTCGATCCGATAAAAAACATGACCGCCAGCGCTGATCTTAGTTTTGACATTTGACCCTATGGGAAAATCATAATTTTCAACATGTGCTTAGAAATTATTGAAGCAAATTCAACCAAACTTTACAGAAATGATGTATGGAAGGGCTTTTACAAAAACTGCTCAGTCAGGTGAGCGATTCAGGCTCAGTGTCTGAGCCTCTACTGTTATGAAATCTTATCTATGTACACATAGTACATCCAAATATAAGCTTAAGAATATACAGTTTCACAACAAATTTTTCAACTGATGTCATTATTGAATTTATATTTCTCTAATTTCTAGCAAATTTAACCAACGCCTGACTGGTGTGATAAAAATATTTCTCGTCTCTAGTGAGAGAACCACTCGCATGAAATTTCCCGCCAAATCTATTTAGAACGTAATCCTCGGTGTGTTACATTATGTTATTAGAGAAACATTTTCTACAACGACTTAAACACGTTAATTATGAAATTTCTCATATCTTGTTAAATAAATTTTCGAATGTTTAAAAACTCAGCAAGCCTCGTTTTCAAACATTTGCAAAATTTACAAATGTATTTAACTTGATGTGAAAAATTTCATAATCAACTTAGGTCTTGTTGTAGAAACTATATTGCTCTAATTTCTATCCAGTTTTCACATTTCCTGAAAGAGAACAAGAATCATGACATTTTCCGCCAAATTTATTTGGAATACTATCCTTGGTGTTTTTCTTCCAGTCATTAGAGAAACAGTTTCCACAACTTAAACACGTTAATTTCTCAAATCTCATTAAATAGATTTTCAAAGGTTTAAAAGCTTGGCAAGCCTCGCTTCCAAACATTTGCAAAATTTATATAACTCGATATTAGAAATTCCATAATTTACTAGTTCTCGTTATGGAAACTATATATCTTTTTGTTACAAATATAACTAGATGAAACAGTCATACAATATTTCTAAATCAGTAAATGGAACCAGCTGAAATATGTATACCCGCTTTGATTTTAAAATGGCCTTATTTTATATTTTCAAAACCGATTATATTATTTCATTAGCTTATTAGCAACTTATATCTAAATAAAATGATGAATATATTGATTGCCCTATGTCAGTTTATGTTTGTGGCATACAGTTTTCCAACATCTTTTATTTCTAGTATCAGACCCAATATTGTCCTCTAAGAGCCACTTTGATTTTTCAAAACATTTGTTAGATATATTAGAATAGAAGTAGATTATTTCAATTGGCTTTTTGATGTCAAAAGACCATTTGCCAGTTCTGCAATCAACAGAATGAATTTAGCAAAACCCAAAAGAGAGGTAACTTGAAAAATCTCAAGGGGACAGAATGGTTCCCTGCATGTGAAAACCAACCAAAAAATCAATCAGTTTTAATCAAAAGTCATGATAGTTAAACCTTTAGCAGACATTTAGTCGGCAATATAATTCAAAACCAAATCCCAAAAAGCGCTTACCATTTTTCAAAGTGCTACTTGTTTCAAGTAAAAAAAATATAAACAACTGTACGAACTTGAACATGTTTAACTGTCTTCTCATTGACTAAGAAAGTATTAAAAAATTTGAAAATATGCTAGTTTACCGCAGAATATCATGAATATTGTGTAGGGAATTACTTTGTCCAGTCTGGCTAAACACGAAGACCATACTTTAAAACAAATGTGCATATTTAATGTTTGTTTGTCCGGTGTAGGAGTTATTTCCCTTGGAAGGTCTGACCAAAAAAACTCAAAATTTGACTAGAACTGACAAGAACTCCTGTAATTGGCAAATCATCTATTAGAACATGGTCAGATCTTATATTTGTCCTCATATGACTCAGTATAAAATATTGACAAATGTAAGGTCTAGCCTTGTTCTAATTCGCATAGATTCATAGAGCCTGCTTGCAATAATCTATTTCTTAACTAGTACATTTATAAGTATGTCTAACTAGTATTTTCTTCTTTGCAGGCTATCATCATTGTACATTTTATTCTAACAGTATGGTAAGTTTTTACAACAAGTTTCTTGAAGTGAAATGTAAAATAATAAATGTGCTAATTGCATGAAAATGGGAGTAATAGTAGAAAGAAATTACCACCATTTTGTGCACATGTCCAGTGAATACTGATAGTCCAAAAGACTATGTCCTGTTAATCATGGTTAATAATTGACTGATATACAGATATAAAATACACAATATATGCCTTGACTTCAGAAATTACATAATTTTTGTAGTGATCTGTAGTCCCGTTAAGTTTCTCTGGCTTCCTCAATACAGTTGACCATCATAGCTCTGAAATGCTGGTTATTTATATAACCAATTGCCCACTCCTAAGGAATGCAAATTTATGTATTAAATTGTCCAGCACAAACAAATAACTAAATACCAAAGTTTCTGTGAATTTATTTTCTGTAATTAATGTGCATTTCGACAACTTATGTCTCTTCAGTGCAGATAAAATCTAAACATTTGGAAGACTATAAACTCAAAGATGATTTAAAACTGTCTAGAGAACAATAACAAATGTGATCTAAAGGTAAAGCCAAAATCAGCTAAGGACAGAGCTTTTCATGAGGGAGCTCGTGATACTCCTTAGTTTTCAAATTTACAAAAATTTAGATATTGTAAGGTTCCAAATAGAAATGGCTTTCGGGTCAGCACCGAAATGCTGACTACTGGGCTGGTGAAAACCCTGGGGGTCTAACAGTCCACCAGCAGAGGCATCGACCCAGTGTTAACAAATAACTACTATAAATACTGAAGTTTCTGTGAATATATTTTCTGTATATGCACATTTTGACAACTTATGTCTCTCCAGGGCAGATAAAATCTAAGCGTTTGGAAGTCTATAAACTCAAAGATGATGAAAAACTGATAGAGAAAAATATTTTTGATGTCACGAAAAATTTAAAATGCTTAAATCTTTGGCAAAAATTTTCAAATAAAATCCGCAAAATTTTTGACCCGCAAAAAAATCCCACCATACGGTATATAATAGGGTTTCTTTTTGTTATTTCTTTGTTTTGCATTGAAATGTAAATGTATGTATGAACATGTACATGTATATGCTAACTAATTATTAAAATGATAATTTTATCTATTTTTAGGGCTTCCATGGCCTTTTTGCCAACATCCTACATCTACATGAATCTTTTCGTTCTCCTGATTGGGTTACTTTCTATGGTACATCATGAATCAGTAGATACAGTGTTTTTGGTATGTACATTAGCTTAAATGACAAACATTTACCTTCAACAAAGCCGACCTTCACTCCTCTGTTTTACAATTGGTCATGAACATCATTACAATTCAAATACCTTCCAACCATTGAAAACATGGGGTTTATGTGCAATCTCATTTCCTCATTTTTATTTAGGCAAGTTAGAATTCAGAAAGTTTTTTATGCCCCTGGATCTTTAGATCGGGGGCATATTGTTTTTGCCCTGTCTGTCTGTCGGCAACTTTAACCTGGCTTATAACTTTTAAACCAGATGTGATAGGAACTTCATATTTGATATGTGTATTGATCATGTGAAGCTGAACACCATTATGCAAATTTCACCAAGGTCAGGTCAAATGTCAAGGTCACAGAGGTCAAAAGGTCAAAATCTAGATTTTGCTATAGCTCGTTAATTACAATTTCTATAGACTTGATATGCTATATGTGAATAGATCTAACAAAGCTTAATATAAATCCACCATAAAAATTTGGGTCAGGTCAAAGGTCAAGGTCACAGAGCGCAAATTTGAAAACTTTAACAAAAACTTTAACATTGCCTATATCTTTTCAAACAAATGTGATAGGACCTTCATATTTGGCCTGTATATTGGTCATTATGCAAATTTCACTGAGGTCAGGTCAAAGGTCAAGGTCACAGAGGTCAAAAGGTCAAAATCTAGATTTTGATATAGCTCGTTAATTACAATTGCTAGAGATTTGATATTGTATATGTGAATAGATCTAACAAAGCTTAATATAAATCCACCAAAAAAAATTGGGTCAGGTCAAAGGTCAAGGTCACGGAGTGCAAATTTGAACACTTTAACAAAAACTTTAACATTGCCTAGATCTTTTCAACCAGATGTGATAGGACCTTCATTTTTGGCCTGTATATTCTCCATATGAAACTGAACAGCATTATACAAATTTCACTGAGGTCAGGTCAAGGTCACAGAGGTCGAAAGGTCAAAATCTAGATTTTGCTATAGCTCGTTAATTACAATTGTTAGAGGCTTGATATTCCATATATGATTGGATCTAATGAAGCTTAGTACAAATCCACCAAAAAAATTTCAGCCAGGTCAAATGTCAAGGTCACTGAGTGCAAATTTGAAAACCAACATTGCCTATATTTTTCTAACCAGATATGATGGGACCTTCATATTTGGCCTGTTTATTGGTTATATGAAACTAAACAGCATACTTAGGTCAGGTCAAAGGTCAAGGTCACAAGGGCAAGGTTACAGAGGTTAAAAGGTCAAAATATAGATTTTCCTGTAGCTCATTAATTACAATTGCTAGAGGCTTNATATTCCATATGTGAATAGATCTAATGGAGCTTAGTACAAATCCAACAAAAGCATTTGGGTCAGGTCGAAGGTCAAGTTCACTGAGTGAAAATTTGAAAACTTTAACATTGGCGATATCTTTTCAACCAGGTGTGATAGGCCTTCATATTTGGCCTGTGTAATGATCATATAAAGCAGAACACAATTATGCAAATTTCATTAAGGTCAGGTGAAAGGTCAAGGTCACAGAGGTCAAAAGGTCAAAATCTAGAAGTTGCTTTTAGCTTGCTAATTACAATTGCAAAAGGCTTGATTTTCTATATGTGAATAGATCTAATGGAGCTTTGTACAAATGTCTACTTTACCTTAATTTCTAGTGATGGCAATTTTAGCATTAATTTTGTATTGAAGACATGGCTGCTACCGGGGGCATAGTGTTTCACAAACACATCTTGTTTGTGAAGTTTTTGTCTTTTATGTTCATTATAATTAAAGATGCTTTGTTTTGATCAAATACAAATATTGGGTGAATGCAGATCGATAGAAAGCTTTAATCTTAATTATTAGTGTAAATTTCTTGTATTTTTGTCTGAATTTTGGTTTCACAGTAGACCATATCTGAGCTCTAGTATTAGGATTTACAGACCACGTTGCTGTATAGAAAACTTTACATCATAAAGCCTACTATGTTGTTGAAGTACATTCTTGGTCACATGGGGCAGACACTTTTGTGATGTAGGGCGGACAAACAACAGTTGGTGTATCTAAATACCAGAATTCGGAGATGGTCTATTGTAAAACAAAATTGTAAAAAAAAACACAAGTGATTGATAAAAGTTGGTAGGTATATGACAATGAAGAAGAGTCAATCATAAGGTGTTGAAATAGGGGGGTCTTGAGGGCATTAGACCCCTTCTACTTTTTCTGGAGAAAAATCTTTTTTCTTGGATAACTTAGGTAAGATTGGTTAAAAAAAGCAAACACTTGACTGGAACCACATTCAGACCTGTTTATACTACGATACTGGCTTAGTTTCTATGAATTTTGACCTCAAACTACCCCTATGCTTTTACAGATGATTTCTACATTATGATACTATGATTTTTAGAAAAATATTTTTGCTTGAAAATTTCTGCATCCAGTTTGGAAATCTTTCTCGATTGTTCTATAAATGTGAAGTTCCCTTATAAGATTGATTCATTGATTACTCAGTTAGAGTTTTACGTCAAGTGAGCACTATTTCAGCTATATCAGGACAACAACAAGTCAATCAACTAAAAAAACTATAAGTAAAAGATGTAAAACTCTAACTAATCAATCAATCAATCAATCAGTCAATGCACTTGAAAGAATATGTTTTATTTCCTTAATTAACCAAAATCTGCTTAGGGTCTGAAAAATGAAAGTATGCCAAGTCTGTTTGCCTCTCATATATAAACATGGCAACCAACTTTTTCAATGCAAAAACTACACTTTTATATTCATCTGAGATTACTCTTTCTTGCTTAGTGGGTAAACATGTCTGCACACTGATTCTCCTTTTTTTGAAGGCTGACAGAAGCACTTTCTACAAAGGCAATCAAGAACCTATAAATATATCACAATATTGGGGACTATACAAATTTTATGAGCAGAGTAGTCAGTTGAGAACTCTCTAATGCTGTGTGTTTATTCAGTGATAAATTAGTGGTAGATTTA
>MJUU01029707.1:1544-15733 GCA_002080025.1 Modiolus philippinarum
CCAGAAAAATCAGTTGCATGTTGATTTTCTTCAGACTTAATGAGATATTTCATCAATGAACAACACTGAATTGATGGAATATTATGAGTAGTCAGTTTATATTGTCCCGTTATCCCTTACAATACTTAGCGGGTAAACCGCTGTTTAAACAATCTCTAAAGTAGTGAGGGTCCTGATATTGAAATAGGCCACCTTGACCTATATATTAATTTCGTGTCACTCACTTCAAAGTTTTTGTTAAAGTCCATATATACGATACTAGAGCAGGAAGAGAATTTTCTTTTCCTATCATTTCTTTAGATATGAATGTACCAAGTCAGGACCTATGTTTTTGTACTTACTTTTGCTCTTTTAATTTCGACTCTTTACAATACGAATTGGTAATTTTGTTGTTACCTTCTGTTGGTCAGTATATCTGTCTGTATAGTCACGAACTTCCTAATAAAATTATGTCTCCTTGACCTATTTTGTATGCAAGAGTGTCTGTTGTTAAAGTTTTTAATTCAGTTTAGATCTGAGATACTAGGGTATTTGAAGGAATATTTTATAAGTAGATGTGCCTTGGATAGTCACGAGGTTTCTTAAAAATATTAAGTCATCTTTATCTCTATTTCATGCATGAATGATTTGAGTTTGCGTTATAGTCTAGATTTGATATACTTCAGCAGGTAGAAGAATGGTATTTTATCGGAGATTCACCTCAGTCACGATGATCCTGATTAAAATTAAGTCATCTTGACTTGTAGTTCATGAATGAGTGACTAGCGTTAAGTACAGGATCTGAGATTTTACAGCTGGTAGGAGAATAATATTTTATACCTACATGAATCGGGAGATATTTAGTTTTCAATCTGCCTATTTTATCTTTTGAATAGTATTAGTAGTGCTTTTATATTTGTATCTTTGGTGGTTGGTCAGTAATCAGAGTTCATTGTGGTAGGATCATCTATCCCTGCATGTGCATACATGGTTGACAGCAGGTCAACATCAGTTCAAAATTAGCCACTTTGACCTATATTTTCTACATGATTGACTTACATTCAAGTTTTTTTTCAACCCAAGTTCATTTCTTAGTTGCTTTTTCATGTATCTTGCATACACTGATGGTAAGTTAGCATCCAGGTAAAATTACACCACTTTCACATTTTCGATAGCAAAGGCTTGTGATTCAAATTTATAGTCGGAGTTCATATCGCATTAAACGGACATAATGGGAACATTTAACCTTGTAGGTGCATGCACCCAAAAGGTATATTATCCTACATCGTTGATCTGCTTGCAACCAAACTTCACAGGATTGTTGAACACAATGCTAAGTTTTGCATATCATGATATGAGAATGCGCTGCCATTATGTACATAGAGGTTTGACCCTTTTTTAGTCAAATTAAATTTGTTGATGCTGTTTCTCCTACATCTTTGATCAGCTCACAGGACTGTTGAACAAAATTTTTTTGTACATATTTGTACATGTTGTAATATGGAGTCAGATTGATTGCCTTTAGCTATGACCCTTTTTTGCTTAAATATCCATCAGTTTATAGGCGCAAAGTCACCCACATCTTTGATTGGATTGCAACCAAACTTCACAGCATTATTACCCCAAAGCCTTGTTATGCTTTGCCATTTTCACAAAGCTTAAGACTTAAAATGTTCAAATTGAGTGGGATGGGGGAGACATTCGTCTTGGTAAAAGAACATACTACTAGTTATCAACCTATACAGTTTGGACATTTATAAGTGATGTGCATTTTATGTCCTCTTTCTCATCATCTAACATGTGCTTCACCAAGAGTTTAACAGATGAGTTCAGACTCTTCTACATGACTTACCTGCAGTTTAAGACATTGCAGAATTTAGTATCTGAAGATAAATTTTTGGTCAAGTCCGTTTCTTAACACCCATTCTTTGTATCAAAATTCATAGTGTCTATTTAGACAAGGCATCCGTATCACGAATGGCATCAATATCTGCAAAATTATGAACTAGGCATATTGTAGGTGTTAACTGTTATCAATGATAACGTGTTGGTCAGGTGAGCTGCAAAGGTAGAATATATGATTCCGAATGGTAACAGTGATGACAATCATCTTTTTAAACCTGTTAACATCGGAAAATCCAGCAAGGTCTTCGGTTGAATTTGGACCCCTGATTTGTTATCATCTATAGAATGTCCAGCGTCCTAGACCATTAGGCCACCTTGGCTATATAAAATATAGCTTTCGGTAACCGGGGCATACCTCCTCGTAGGAAATCTAGGGTTGTAACATAGTACACGATGAACATTAGGTGGGTAGGAAATAAATAGAAGAAGGATAAGGTTGCAACAGGTAAGATACATAAGGTAAATGGATAATAGTGGTGCACACAGTTTTATATAATATGAATTATAATGTGTTGGTAAGGTGAGATGCAAAGTTAGAATATTCTACCTTTGCAGCTCATCTTACCAACACGTTTTCATTCATGTCATATAGAGCTGTGTGCAACATTATTATCCGTTTACTGTTATTCCTTCTTTGTAATTTGTATTCTGGGAACATTTGTCGAAATTTCATGTAAAATATAACTTTTTTTCACCAAGATTAGTACCAATACCATCTTGTCCAAGAATAATTCGGACCTCTGCAATACAATTTATGAAAAAAGGAATAGGACTTTAACGATTTAACAGTTTTGTAATGATCGGGAACTAGTATCCAGATTTGATTCAAAAGAATTTAGCAATCTTTATGACAAATGACACGGATTGAGATAAAAAAAATTTCTTGTGCCAGAATCTCTTTAATTGATTTGTGCTAGCTTTTTATTGTGAAAATGCGTGTGAATAATCAATTAATAAAATATTTTAACATTCAAAAGATTATTACTTCTCTAAGTCCATTGCTGAAAGGAAATGAAACAGGTATGATTTCTAAGTAATTCCAATAAATGATAGGATGTGAGAGCTTGAGGAAATTCACCAAATTTTTTTGTAAACAATTCATATGATAATTTGAACTGAAAGAAATTGGGAAAGCTATTCTTTTAGGGAGAAGTTTGAAACAAATTTAGTTTTTTCTTTAGATTTTCAGGAAATAAGAAAATGCCTTTTTTCTTGAAGATCGATTCAAATAACAAAAGAGACAGTAAAAACAATGGATATACATGGAAGTCGAGTACTATGAAAATGACGTTTTCCGTGAAGGACATAAAACTTTATATGAATACACATTTAACAAATATGAAAATCATAGTAAATATTTATCCATGCAACCAACTTCATGCTTCACTTGTCACAAAAAGGGAGCAGTATTAGATTTACTTACAGATTAAGTTTCTTTTCTCTTGAGGATGTATGTAATTACCATTAATATTAATATAATTACCCATTAAGGTTTGATTAAACAAAAATCATAATAAAAATTAACCCATGCAACCAACTTCATGCTCCACTGATCATGGAAAAAAGGGATAGTATGAGTTTTACCTGCCAGTTTTACTGTAAGTTTCTTTTCTATTATAAGGATGTATGATATTAATAAACATCACGGCTTTTTTCCCAGCAGGATACTTGAAACACATAAAAAGGTTTCTACAACTTTTACACTCCTCTTAAACAGTAACACTATCAATGTTATTATTTGGAAGCCTTTCATACCAATGTTTAATCCTCATGGAACATATAATTCCGAGAAATATTCGGGACTTACTCAAATGAACATCATATGGAGGTTTTGACTGTGTATACGACTACCGCTATACATTCATTATCCATCTATGTGATATACATAGGTTGTAGCCCGCAAAAAGTTTAGTCCGAAAAGATTTTGCATTTGTAATTGACGACCAGAGAATTTTCAAGCGAGTTAATAAGCTGGGAATGTTTGTTTGCAATATTTCCTTAGACAAAGTCTCTACCAATGAATAGTAAAACAAAGCAATTGATATTTTATGGAAGGATATGGAGTAAATGAACATGAGACCCTAAGACATATGTTCACTCCAACTGCAAACATTTTAATGATGAACACTTATACTTTAGACACATAGATTATTGTGATACCCATACAAATACATGTCTTTTTTATAACATAAAAGATGTTTTTTTTTTATTTTTATATAATCCAGGGAAAGGTAAAGGAACACCAGCCTTGAAAAATGGTATCAAATGTTACAAAGTGGATCCTGAATATGATTCTGATGCCATGAGTGACTGGCAAGGTTTCTGATGATACAGTGGAAGTAAACATGTTACATACAACTGTGGTCCCACTCCGTGTTTGACACATATCTGTGGACTCAAAACTATCGTGGTGCATTTTATTGGTCGTTGTCTGATATCCAATTTTATTAAAGTGTTAAATATATTAACTGTAACTTATTGTTGGTTATCCCCCTTTGTATACTCGTGTGTTTTTCCAGCATTAGCACATAAAGCAAACTTATATATCTTGCATTTTTGGAAAAATATTTTACAAATAAGTTTTCACATAAATACTTGTAATAAACATATCACAATATGCAAGAATAGAAACTCGACATTATATCAATAGAACATACAAGAAAAGCACTCGTATGTTAATTCGTTTCTGAGAAGAAAAAGAAAAACTTATCAAACTGGTATGTCAATTGTTCGAAGAACAATTGATAGGTCTTTCCGGAAGTTGTGCCATAATGCTCTCATTTCAGATTAACCGATTAAACTAAGACACTATATATATACCTTTAATATGTACATTTATCAATATACATTGACGTAAAACCAAAGTTTTTGTTGTCCATGATACTTTGATATTGACCTGATTTTGAAAGAAACATCTTCTTGTACTTTTAAAAGGCCTCATATCAATATATAGGTGGCCTGAATTAATTGGACCGACCTCTCAATTGTTCTTGGAACAACTGAGGTTCTAGTTTTATCAGCTTCGCTGAAGTTTTCATCTGAATGTGCACAGCAAATGGTTGAAAATATTATATAAACACATTTTGCAGAACAATGATTTTAACACACGAAAAGTTGTAATACTTACTAGTTTTATAGCAGATTTATTAAGTGCATACGTTTTCACAATTAAAAGAATTTATTTAAGAATATGTTGAAAGATATTTTTCAATGTTGATAATTTTGATTAATGAAAAACTGGGCAGTTATTTATTTTATTTCATGATTTTCTACAAATTGTATAATTTTTATCTCAAAAATGTGCAGATGGTCATACAAACTGTTACACAAGGCTTCATATTTCCAAGTACTATTAAAATACAGTAGTAAAATATATATCGTCCATTTTGCTGCCATTGTTTTTATCTTTATCACTGTGCCATGTTATTGTTGTCATACATGTATTAGTGGCTGGGTTACATAAAGTTCAAATGTAAGACACTAGACTTCACCGGGCAAAAGACCTCATCGGTCAATAGACCTCATCGGGCAATAGACCTCATAGGTCAAAAGACCTCATCGGTCAATAGATCTAAGTGGTCAATAGACGTCATCGGTCAATAGACTCCATCGGTCAATAGACCTCACTGGTCAATAGATTCCATCGATCAACAGACCGCACTGAGCAATAGACCTCATTGGGCAATAGACATGCAGGGATATGAAAATACCAATAGATGAAAATACTTTTTACTTAATAGAACGTATAAATACATTTAAAAGATATATATATTAAATTGTATATATCAGTGATTAAGGATGTTACTTAAAGTATCTATTAAATATTTTATGATGTTTCTTTGAATAGCTATATAAATATATCGTTTATAAAATACGTTTTTGAATAGCAATAAATAGATTCTACTGTACTTATGAAATATAATAACATTTTTCCTAATGCAATCAGATTGATAACACTGAGTAGCCAGAAACACAATAAGTTAATCATAAATGTTTATAATTTTTATGTAAAAAGATTTCCCGTGGGAGAGATGTTTGCTCTCTATATTTTTCAGTAATGGTGTACTTGTGCATGAGAGAATTTCTCATATGGATATACTATTCATACTTTCAAATGTAATCCAGACCACCTGTTTTAAGGCCCACATCTCACTATTTTATTACCCTAAGTTTTCTTACATTTGACTTATTGAGTGCCCTGTGTTTGTCTATATGTTGCAATCGTCCACTAGCTTAAGACACAAGTGCTTTTGTCTGGAAAAAGGATGACAGTGATTGTAAGAGCACTTTGCGAGTTTAATTGATGTTTGTTGACAATCCCGCACCCATGACCAATGAAGACATGGAGACGATTAGCAAAGAATTCCGCTTTAACCGGTGCTAGGGGCCGTCTTGGACTTACTATGAGGTATGAGCAAAGCGCATTGTTGAAGGCCTCAAAGTGACTTCAAGATGAAGAACAACAATAAAAGCGTTGTTCCTTTGCTTGTTTTTTACCATGTATTTGTAGAGACTTTGTCTCATGTGCATTTACTCCATACCCTTTTATTCACCATTTTTTAAAAGGGGTGAAAATTGATTTCTTAGTAATGCTTGGATAATGATTGGAGGGATCATTTCGGTGACTTCTGTGTTTGAATCCAATTACAGTCATTATTTGTTTTGATTTAATTTTCAATAATTGATATCAAAATTTATTACATAATACAGAATCAAAATAACTATTGTGCAATGTACTAAATGTGTCTTAACTTCTACGGGAGGGGGGGAGGACATAAGTGTTAAAAAAACATGTTGTTTTCAGTAGTTTTCCTATTGTTCGTCTGTAATCCATGTGTAATTGTATGTCAAACAAAACACATAAAACAATAAAGTGTGCACATGCTTTACCTTTGTCGTCTGCTAAATATAATTTTTGACAACCTGCTGATCAAGTTTCAGTTTACCTAGTAAACACGAAACCACAATTTAGATAATCTGACAAGCAGATCATTTATCATTTAAAACAGTAGATGTTTTATTTTAAGGAACTGATGTCATCCCTTTTAAAGTGACCAAGAAACCTTTGACCCCCTACATTTTTGAATGTAAAACATATCAACTAAATACAATGATATAGGTCCCAAATACCTATTCCTCACACATTCCGAAATTTCCCCAAATAATTGCTCCAAGAAAAATAAAAAAACTTTGCAAGCCCTTATCATGAAAACGGTCCGTCCACCAACATTCGCCCAAATGAACGAAATATCTGTCATAGCCTAACAAACATTTTTCCCATTACAATTCACTACCTATTTATTACCATTTCCGAATAATATCACAAAACATGTTAAGGGAGTTTTCTAAAATAACCCCCTCCCCTGATAACGAAACGACCCAAGACGGATACAATCACAACTTCAACAGAATCTACAAAACCCCACCAAATTTCATCGACCTACACTTACCCACTTAGACATCTCTGTGAAAAGAAGAAAAAAACCAACACAATTTTACAATCCCAATAATGTCTGTCCGTTGTACACCGGACAGACCTTAATAAGTTATCTATGCTCAGAGATTTAGCCAGAGCAAAATGTTATTCTTATTTAAGGTCTGTCCGGTGTTACAAGATATCCAAAAACTCGAAAGTGAATTAGACGGGGAAGGGTCACTAGAAATTATTGAAGATAAAAAATCTGAACTTAAAGTATTAAGACAAGAAAGAATGAGGGGGCATTATATTAGGTCAAAAATGCAAATAATTGAAGAATATGAAAAACCAACAGAATATTTTATGAACTTAGAATCCCAAAACTTTGTTAATAAAACTATTCCAAAAATTGTAAATGAACAGCGGGTAACCATTACAGACCAGGAAGAAATTCTTAAAGAAGCAAAAAGCTATTATGAAAAACTTTATAAGAAAAAAGAAATTCTTGCAATACCAGAGTTAATGACTGAATTACCTTATCAGGATATTCCAAAATTAAATGAAACAATGAAAGCAGAGCTTGAAGGAGAAATTACATATACCGAGTTAACATCTGCAATAAAAAGAATGAAAAAAGATAAAAGTCCGGGATCAGATGGTTTCACAAGTGAGTTTTTTAAATTTTTTTGGTGTAATTTAGGAAAATTTGTTCTCACGTCAATAAATTATGGTTATAAAAATGGTCAAATGTCTGTAACTCAAAAGCAAGGAATAATAACATGTATTCCAAAAGGAGATAAACCCAAACAGTATATGAAGAATTGGCGACCAATTTTTCTTTTAAATACAACTTATAAACTTGCTTCAAGTTGCATTGCAGAACGTATTAAATCAATTTTAGATATCCTTGTAAATAATGATCAAACAGGTTTTATTCCAGGGAGTTACATCGGTGAAAATACACGTCTGATTTATGATATTTTACTTTTTACTGAAGAAAAGGATATACCAGGTATTCTCCTCCTCATTGATTTTGAAAAAGCATTTGATTCGATATCTTGGGAATTCATACAAAGTGTCTTAGATTTCTTTAATTTTTGGAAATTCCATCAAAAACTGGATTAAGTCATTTTATACCAATATAACAAATTGTGTAACTCAAAATTGTTTTCTCTCACAATTCTTTAATGTAGAAAGGGGCTGCAGGCAAGGGGATCCTTTATCACCCTATATTTTTCTTCTTTGTGCTGAAATCTTGGGAATTATGGTAAGGAAGAACAAAGACATCACTGGAATTACAATTGATGATACTGAATACTTAATATCACAATATGCAGATGATACTTCATTAATTTTAGATGGTTCTCGATGCATCTCTCTGTACTATACAAAAATATGCTGATATGTCAGGTTTAAATATAAACTTGGAAAAGACACGGTTGTGTGGATTGGAAAGAAAAGATTTAGTAGTGAAACAATGTGTGTCAAGTGGGGATTGGAATGGGGTTCCAGCAGATTTTTATTATTAGGAATCAAATTCTCTGTAAATATTCAAGAAATCCAAGAATTGAACTATACTCCAAAGTTCAAGGAAATAGAAAATATACTAAAAGCATGGACTAATCAAATATTATCACCAATAGTGAAAATAGCTATTATTAAAACCTTAGTAATTTCAAAGCTGAATCATTTATTTTTAACATTACCAAGCCCAAAAGCAAATATTCTGTCACAGTTCATTAATAGTTTGTTTGCTTTTATTTGGGAACATAAACCAGATAAAATAAGTAGAGATATTTTATGCAAAGATAAAGAAGCAGGGGGATTAAAAATGTTAAATTTGAAAAATTATGTTAAAGGATTGAAATTAACATGGATTCGTAGAATTTTTGACAATAATTCAAAAGTTGGTAAGTTGTTGATGTTCTCGGAAAATTTAAACTCAATAAGCCTTCAACACACAGGACCAAAAAAGGAGTTAAAAAACCACTTTTGGCAAGAAGTTTTTAATGCATGGAGTGAATTAAATTCTAAGCAAGATTTAAATGAAAAATATGAATTCAGTGCAGTTAATATCTGGAATAATGAAAAAATGGCCCTATACTGTATAAAGACTGGTCGAAAAAGGGTGTTAATTTAATAAATGATGTTCTTACTGAATCGGGTAGTTTTATGACTTTTCAATTATTCCAGCAAACTTATAATATTAACACTAACTTTCTTAGATATCAAGGTGTCCTGTCTGCAATCAAAACTTATATGCGATCACTAAAAATCAGCTCAGATGATTTAATTAAAACTTATGGCCCTATGATACCTATTAGTTTGAAAATATTTATGAAATCTAAAAAGGGTTCTAGAGATATGTATGAAGTGTTAAATAAAAATTCTGTTAATCAAAAATGTGAGGAAAAATGGATACAATTTTTTAATAAAAAAAATTGAATGGCCACATGTATATCTTTTGCCATTCAGAACGACGAAAAGCTCAAAAATACAATGGTTTCAGTATAGAATTATCCATAGAATTTTAGGCACAAATGAATTGCTGTATAAAATGAAACTGAAACCCTCAGATAAGTGCACTTTTTGTTTACAGTCAGCTGAAACAATCGATCATATTTTCTGGACTTGTGATAAAATTTCACAACTTTAGAATGATTTACATGAATGGATATTGGAAAATACTGAAATAATTCTGCCTCTCAATTTGGAGATTATATTATTCGGAAATTTACAAAAATCAGACATAAATTATGTTCGGAATTTAATTATTTTTTACACAAAATTTTATATTTATCGATCAAAATTAAATGGGGACCAACTTCATAGCTGTGCCTTAAGAAATTATTTAAAAGAAAACATTTCAATTGAAAAATTTTTATACTTCAAGAGGAAACCTTTAGAAAAAGTAAATAGCTGCTGGAACCCCTGGATACCAATTCTTCATAGTTAGTAATATAATATTTATTTGCATATTGCAGAATGACATAGATTGGAACTTGTAAGGAAGATGGTTTGAAAGGTACAGGTGTGATTGAGTATGCATGTTTTTTTCCTTGCTGCACACATAGGGAGTTTGGACAGTGATTGTGTGCAGCAAATCACAATTGTAATTTATTATATACTTAGTATTGCATAAGTATGAGTGGTGTATGGGTGTGTTCCAATTTAGTCATAGGCATATGCACTGTTTATCACTAGTCGTCTATCTATCTTAAAAATTAGTATCTAAACTATACAACCCTATATGATCAAATTCATTTTATAGGAAAAATCAAATTTTAAATTGATAATTACCTTAGGCTACAAATGTTCTAATAAGTAATTAAATTATATTTGTCTCGATTTTTTTTTTCAGTCCACAACCAGTCTTTTCTGAGATTATACACTCTGTTTATTAATTTATTTATGGATTTAATCGATTTATTTACTTATATATTTTTTAGAGCTCACGTTTAATTATAATCACCATTTTATCTTTTTTCAATTGTCAAAAGAAGCATTTCAGAAACAATTTTTATTAAATGATATTTTTATTTATTCAGTTATTTTATATTTACATCTACAATTAAGATATTTTATATTTACATCTACAATTAAGATAATTATGATATTGATGCCCTTTGATATTTGTTTGTTTACAACTAACTCATACTGTTTATATGTGTCTTTATGTTTATATGCTATACTTAAATAATGTGTTTTTGCCAATAAAGCATTATAAAAAAAGTAAAGCATGTGCACACTTTATTGTTTTATGTGTTTTGTTTGACATACAATTACACATGGAACATTAGGAAAACTACTGACAACAACATGTTTTTTAACACTTATGTCCCCCCCGTAGAAGTTAAAACATATTTAGTACATTGCACAATAGTTATTTTGATTCTGTATTATGTAATAAATTTTGATATCAATTATTGAAAATTAAATCAAAACAAATAATGACTGTAATGGATTCAAACACAGAAGTCACCGAAATGATCCCTCCAATCATTATCCAAGCATTACTAAGAAATCAATTTTCACCCCTTTTAAAAAATGGTGAATAAAAGGATATGGAGTAAATGCACATGAGACGAAGTCTCTACAAATACATTGTAAAAAACAAGCAAAGGAACAACGCTTTTATTGTTGTTCTTCATCTTGAAGTCACTTTGAGGCCTTCAACAATGAGCTTTGCTCATACCTCATAGTAAGTTCAAGACGGCCCTTAGCACCGGTTTAAGCAGAATTCTTTGCTAATCATCTCAATGTCTTCATTGGTCATGGGTGCGGGATTGTCAACAAACATCAATTAAACTCGCAAAGTGCTCTTACAATCACTGTCATCCTTTTTCCAGACAAAAGCACTAGTGTCTTAAGCTAGTGGACGATTACAACATATAGACAAACACAGGGCACTCATCAAGTCGAATTTAAGAAAACTTGGGGTAATAAAATAGTGAGATGTGGGCCTTAAAACAGGTGGTCTGGATTACATTTGAAAGTATGAATAGTATATCCATATGAGAAATTCTCTCATGCACAAGTACACCATAACTGAAAAATATAGAGAGCAAACATCTCTCCCACGGGAAATCTTTTTACATAAAAATTATAAAATTACAAAAACTTATTAAAAATTATAAACATTTATAATTAACTTATTGTGTTTCTGGCTACTCAGTGTTATCAATTTGATTGCATTAGGAAAAATGTTATAATATTTCATAAGTACAGTAGAATCTATTTATAGCTATTCAAAAACCCATTTAATAAACGATATATTTATATAGCTATTCAAAGAAATGGATTAATTACATCATAAAATATTTAATAGATACTTTAAGTAACATCCTTAATCACTGATATATACAATTTAATATATATATCTTATACATATATTTTATACGTTCTATTAAGTAAAAAGTATTTTCATCTATTGGTATTTTCATATCCCTGCATGTCTATTGCCCAATGAGGTCTATTGCTCAGTGCGGTCTGTTTATCGATGGAATTTATTGACCAGTGAGGTCTATTGACCGATGGAGTCTATTGACCGATGACGTCTATTGACCACTTAGATCTTTTGACCGATGAGGTCTTTTTCACATATGAGATCTATTGCCCGATGAGGTCTATTGACCGATGAGGTCTTTTGCCCGGTGAAGTCTACTGTCTTACATTTGAACTTTCTGTAACCCAGCCACTAATACATGTATGACAACAATAACATGGCACAGCGATAAAGATAAAAACAATGGCAGCAAAATGGACGATATATATTTGACTACTGTATTTTAATAGTATTTGGAAACATGAAGCCTTGTGTAACAGTTTGTATGGCCATCTGCACATTTTTGAGATAAAAATTATACAATTTGTAGAAAATCATGAAATAAAATAAATAACTGCCCAGTTTTTCATTTATCAAAATTATCAACATTGAAAAATATCTTTCAACATATTCTTAAATAAATTCTTTTAATTGTGAAAACGTATGCGCTTAATAAATCTGCTATAAAACTAGTAAGTATTACAACTTTTCGTGTGTTAAAATCATTGTTCTGCAAAATGTGTTTATATAATATTTTCAACCATTTGCTGTGCATATTCAGATGAAAACTGCAGCAAAGCTGATAAAACTAGAACCTCAGTTGTTCCAAGAACAATTGAGAGGGCGGTCCAATTAATTCAGGCCACCTATATATTGATATGAGGCCTTTTAAAAGTACAGGAAGATGTTTCTTTCAAAATCAGGTCAATATCAAAGTATCATGGACAACAAAAACTTTGGTTTTACGTCAATGTATATTGATAAATATACATATTAAAGGTATATATATAGTGTCTTAGTTTAATCGGTTAATCTGAAATGAGAGCATTATGGCACAACTTCCGGAAAGACCTATCAATTGTTCTTCGAACAATTGACATACTAGTTTTCTTCAAAGTATTGACTTCTCAGCAACTTTTAGTATATTTTGCATTAAATAGAAAAAAAATCCAAATAAGCTGAAGGGTAAATATTTCCCTAAACTAAGTACGGAAAATGAAGGTTGTGTATAGCAATTCGAATGTCATGTCAAATAAATCTTTTTCCAAAAGAAATTTAATCGGGAAATGTATGTGGGTCAAGGAAGTACATGTTTGACACTATTAAACACAATACTATGTAAATTTGAAAATGGCATAATAAAAAATATACACTTAGAATAAGGTGGGATAAATCAACAAATTCATTAAGTCTACTTCAGACATACACAAACGAGTCAATGTTCAAAGTTAAATTACAACTGAAAAGGTTGTATACGATCTGATTTTACCAATCAGGCTTTATTTACTCGACTATGGAACTTTAAAATTATATTATCTTTGCTGTTTGATGAAGTTTAGAAAACAGATCCAGAAAAATGTCCTAGAAATTTCAAGTTTTTTTTTTTAAAGAAACATGCTTTGGATATGATGTATGTATAAAGCAACTACAAATTTAGTGTTACAAAACAAAATATAAAAAAACACTATTCGTCAAGGAAATACAGACAATCTATTTTAATTATTTTCGAATATAGATTTGATCTAGGAAATTATAGGACATACTTACATATAAAATCCGTCAAGAGGCATTTAACAATAAATATGGTATAAATCTGATCATTCTTCATCTATTGGTCCAAAAATGTACGTCGAGGAGGCCGTCACCAATTATTTGACTGTTTTAATGTGAAGATTTAATGAAAAAAAAGCTTTCATGCTACAGAAGCACATGATATGTTTAGAATGTCAACGTGATAAGCTTCAGTAGAATAGTTTGTAGGAAAATTGACGAGGTATCCAACATGTATGAAGTACAATAGCTTCAGTAGAATAGTTTGTAGGAAAATTGACGAGGTATCCAACA
>MJUU01029709.1:0-10421 GCA_002080025.1 Modiolus philippinarum
CCACAATAGTCCTTAGATGGTCCCCTGCAAAAAAGTAGTTTTTCAGATTCTTGCTGTATCCAAGATGGCCGCCAGCTAGGATCATAGTTTTAACATTGGAACCTATGGAAAAACACTTTCAAAGAACTACTCAGCCAATTGAAACCAAACTTGGCCACAGTAGTCCTTAGATGGTCTCCTGCACAAAAGTTGTTTTTCAGATCCGCACTATATCCAAGATGGACGCCAGCGGGGATTATAGTTATAACATTGGACCCTATGGGAAAAGACATTCAAAGATCTTCTCCTCTGAAACTACTGGGCCAATTGGATCCAAACTTGGCCAAAAGAACTGCACCCCATCCAAAATAGCTGCTAGTCTGGAACATAGTTTAACTTATGATAATATAGCATCAATGTCTATTAACAAATTTGAAAATAATGCCGTAAACATTGGGACTATTTTAACTGCATATGTCAGCCGTGGCCCAGGTGATTGATACAGGCTCTTGAGAGCCTCTTGTTTAAAAATGCTTATGTGGCCAGCTACTTGTCCTCCATTCATGACAAATTTGTCGTCGTTCCTGCCAATAAGGCCCCCAAAAATATCATCTTTATTTGCAAAACTCATTACGTAAATTGGTAAAAGAGAGAATTAGGCATTGATAATTCCAAAGGCAATCCAACTTACGCAGCTACTACTCTGTCGAAGGAGCAGATACTACAGAACCATAAATTTATTTTGCTTTTCTTCGGGATTTCCACCAAGAATGAAGACACAGATCTCCCCTCTTTGTACTGGGTACCAAAATTACATAAATGCCAATACAAAGAACAATACATCGCTGGATCTGCCAAATGTTGTACAAAACCATTATCTAAATTGCTAACATCCATCTTGAGAGCTGTTAAAGAGGGCCTTCAAAAATACTGTAATACTTGCTTTTCAGAACGGTGAACGAAGATATAGGTACATTGTTGTGGGTAGAGAACAAGTCTACTTTGTGGAAAATGACTGCGAATCGGAGAAAAAAATATACAGAAGAAGTGATTAAAATTTTAGAGTTACTAATCGACAATATATTTGTCCAGTTTGGAGGACTTATTTTTCAACAGACTATCGGAGTTCCTATGGGCACCAACTGTGCACTTCTCCAAGCCGATCTGTTTCTCCACTATCATGAGGCTGAATTCATCGAAGAGCTTTTCCAAAATAAAGATATAAAATCTTGCCCAATCTTTTAATTTTAGCTTCCGTCATATAGATGATATGTTGTCGCTAAACAACCCTCGCTTTGGTGATTTCCTATCCAAAAGAGTTCGAAATTAAGGATAATACTGACACTCACGCATCGGCTTCATTTCTTGACCTTCATCTTGAAATTGACAACAGAGGTTGAATTTAAACTAAGCTGTACAACAAACGCGATGACTTCACTTTTCCAAAAGTAAAATCCCCTTTCTTTGTAGCAACATCCCAACAGCGCCAGCACACGGATTTTACATCTCCCAGCTCATTTGCTATTCAAGAGCCTGTTTTCGATACAGTGACTTTCTTGATAGAGTCCGGTTGCTCACAAATAGACTACTTAAACAAGGGTATGTTATCCAAAACTTGAAGTCGTCACTACAAAAGTTTTACGGTCGACATCACAATCTTTTGGACCGCTATAGGATATCTGTTTCCTAGATGACAACAGATCTTTCCTTTTAACGCTTCATTGTTGTTTAAATTGACGGATTTGACTTTACTACCGGATTTGACATGTTCAACACGGCGGGTGTCTTAAAAGAAGCAGGAGATGCTAATTCTAGCGGTGCATCTGATCTCACCCATGGGTTTTTTTAATTAAATCCGTGTTGTTCATCTTTGTGCTTGTATATGTGCGTGTGTTCTCATTTTTCTGTTCTGGTGCCGTACACTAGTGCTTTTGTCGGGCAAAAGATGACAGTGATTGTAAGGGCACTTTGCCAGTTTAATTGATGTTTGTTGACAATCCCGCACCCATGACCAATGAAGACATGTATGTAGCGTTGCTTGACAATTAGCAAAGAATTCCGCTTAAACCGGTGCTAGGGGCCGTCTTGAACTTACTATGAGGTATGAGCAAAGCTTATTGTTGAGGGCTTCATAGTGAATTCAAGATGAAGAACAACAATAAAAGCGTTGTTCCTTTGCTTGTTTTTTACGATGTATTTGTAGAGACTTTTTCTCGTGTGCATTTACTCCATATCCTTTTATTCATCATGTTGTGTTAATGAAGAAAGGATAACAGAAAACACTTACAATGGCCAAACATTACAATCACATGCCACAATCCAGCAGCCAGCAGGGAGCTGCACAAGAAAACATTAAACTGACAAAAGACAAACATAGACAACGATAGGAACTCGGGATAGCCGGACTTGGTACCGACACTAGCTTCAGCCAGCAATAGGGTTAAACCGGTTTATGGGACCCTAACCTCCCCTCTCTCTATCCCGTTTCCCTATAGTATAATAAACATACAAATAAAACCTAATACATTTAGACCACTAACTCCAAGACCACAATCTTGAAGATGAAAGAATAAGCCAAACATAATTTAGAAAGTTGGGTCAAGGAGTGCTCGCTGCTAAACTGCCGGCTAGCTCAAGGAGCCTAGTCTGCTGGTAAAACACTGTCGCACTAAGGAATAATAATCAAATTCAAAAGGGTTTGGTAAAGAATCATCATGGATTTCAGTAGACATCGGCGGTATCAGTAAGAGGCCAGTATAATTGTAAAATCTTCAGGTCATGGGATCCCAAAGCCAATTCAACGGAATCATGAAGTATATCCGGTCAATATCCCCTATTACGTAAAGAATGTAAGTTACGTCCCAGTTTTTCTGGATTATTTATTTTATTAGTTTCGATGTGATAGTAAGGTTACGTTCATTTAAGTCGTCTAGAGTAGAACAGACACGCGCGAATCGTACCAGTTAAGATATATACACCCCGTAAGATGGAGCTAGTCAAGAAAAGGGAACTTAGTGATAGTGAAATCAAAACCATCCCTTTTATCATAAAGTTTAGTTTTAATTTTCCTGAGTCAATGATGATAGTTAGATCGAGAAATGGGTAGTATTAAAAATCATTGTTTGCTTTATTAAGTTTCAGTTCTTGTTGGTAAATGAGGTCGACATAGTCTAAAAATGTGGATTGTCAATGGTAATGATATTGTCGATGTATCTGCTGTTATCGTTGAAAATTGTAATAAGTTGATAACTGTTTTATATGGTTCCTTCCTGTAGTTTTTTTCGTGAATTTCATTAAGTCCCGTTCGTAACAGAGCAGGAAAAGATCTGCAATGAAAGGTGCAGTTTTACACATGAGAATTCCAATGACCTGTTGATAGACGATGTTTTCAAAACGAACAAAAATGTTGTCTAGCTAAAGATTCAGTGCCTTAATCATGTCATCGCAAGTCCAGGAACAATAATTTTTGTGAGTGATGTTAGAGAAGAATCGTTGTTTTTTTATAAGAACAAATGAACAAAACCAGAAAATTTGGAAGACCATTTAAGTTGTCCCAATTTAGATTTAATTAATTTATGTGGAAGAGTTGTATAAAGTGTAGAAAAATCATAACTGATAATAGACGAAACTGTTCTATTTATTGATTTTAATTTTTCTAAAACTTCAATGGAATTTTTTACGCTCCAAAAGTAATTTCCACCAGAGTTTTGATAAGTTTTTTTCACAGTATTTAATAACTAATTCTTCAATACAGGTGAATGCACTGGTTAAAGGGATGGATAAATTAGTGGTAGAACAGTTACTCGATACCGAAATAAAACGATGTTTGTAGGGATTTTTGTTTCTGTTTGTTTTGTCCCTGTTTCTTTGTTGTTTTCGATGTTGCCATTGTTCTTGGATTATTCATTTTGGATTGACGGGGCGGTTCTTACTTACTTTTAGCTTCCCAAAATTCTCAACCTGACACGTAGACATGAATTGTTCTGGATCAAATGACATCTTGTAAAAATTTTATTGCAAACTTTCAAAAATATTTTACCTAACAAAATTATAATACTTTTTTAACAATTTCGAAGATCCCGAACGATTGCGTTCTATTCTGTTATGAGGTAAAAAAACAATAAATTGAATTCAGCAAAAAAAATAAAATATATTTCTCAAATTAATCTTTTTAATTAAGAGAAATAGGAAACAGAAGGGAAACGGGGAATGTATCAAAGAGACAACGACCCAATAGGGAGTAATAACAACTCAAAGCCACCATAGGATGAACGGTGAGGAAACCCCACACCCAACGGTATATTTTCAATTTAAATGTACAGTATATAATTAGAACTTATGTGACAATAATGAAGTCCACTAGTGTACTCTTTGAATAAAAAATAATAAATAACAAATACCAGGTCGATTTCCAATACAAAATATGTATTAATCCTGTAAAACTAGTTATTTTGAGTTATAATTTCGCCATAAATTTTCTTTACAAACTATTCCAGAGATATTTACTTTCTGGCATGTGGCTATGTTTTTCGGCCATTGTAGGTGTTTCCTGTTATCTTTTTTATTCCATTTTGTAATTTTCAGTAGAATGCCTGCACCTATTTACGGGCAGAACTACACAAATTATTTATCAAATTGTTTATCAAATTACTGGGTATCATAAAATCATGTCATTTCAGATATAAACATTATTATGGAAAAATAGGATACATTGATAATTTTTACTCATACACATCCTACAACTCATAACCGTGTGTCAAAAATTTGACAGTTTGAAGCCAACAAAAATAGTAATTCAGCAAGAAAATACCGGAAAATTTAATGAAATTCCTGTATGTATATTTTCCTAGTATTAATAGCGATCGAACTATGGAAGTACATTCTCAGAGTTTTAAAACAATAGTGCCTTACGGTTATTGTGATGATAAATGTCGGTACTTGCATTTATAGATTTCATCACTCACAACAGAATATTATCATCACGATTTTTCATCATAACAAAATATTATGCGTTGTGTCCGTGATATAGTGGAAAGTTTTATATGAAGGACTGTAAATATTTTTGGCAGTATATAACACGGAAGCAGCAGTTACCCAAATTCCGTTGACATTATTCCGTAACACCTGCTTAAAGAAGATTCTATGGAAACGAAGTCAACTAAAGTCTGATAAATTGGATTTATAGCATTTTAACAGTCTAAAGTTTTGGCAAGCACACTTAATATTTATTGTCAAGGTTAACACTATAATGGAAATATGTCAAAGCTTATGCATGATTTAAATAAATGCACTTTTTACATTAAAGCCCTTAACATATAAATTCATATATAATCTTTAATTTACACGTTAAAAACATTAAATTTAAATTCTTACAAATATTAATATCAGAAAATGTTTGAGCTCAAACTTTGGTCAGTTTGAAAAAAATCATGTGACACAATAAAACAAAACTCTTGTTATGTCTTCCATAAAAAGAGGAAAAAAATCCATCCTTTGGAAACTTGTTTGAAAGTATTGTTTAAACTTAAGGAGTATCTCCCTCCTGTAAAATTCCGTCTTTAGCTGGTCTTTTGCTTTCCATTCAATCCTTTTTAGCTATACATTCTCTTAGACTGACTAGTGCTGCCCCCTGGCTCACTATGCTTTGCTCTGTTCATTCCACGGATTTGAGACAGACTCGTCATTCTATACGTTCTCTATTTGTTTTTATACATGTTTCGATTTAGGATCTTCAAAATGTTTTTGTTTTTATTTGCATGAGGGTAATAACAGAATTGTCAAGAGCCGAAATCCGAAGGATTAAAAAAGACAAAGTAGGTGCAAAACATGAGGCCCGTCATGGGTTTCTTGATTACCTGATTATCAGGGCATTGTTTTAATGATTGTTTGATTACGAGCGAGGGCATTTATTTAATGATTATTTGATAATTAGCTTGCATTTTTATATACTTTTTGATTACTAAGCCAAAATTTTATTGATTACCAAGGTAAAAATTTAATGATTATTTGATTACCAAGGCAAATATTTAATGATTATTTGATTCCTAGGACCCCCCATGACCCCATGAGGACCCTCAAACAACAGGAAAACTGTCAACCGGTCCCGACTTGGTACATGCATTTCAAAAGAAATGGTTGGTTAAACCGGTTTTATGGCGCGCATATCCTCCGCTTCCATTGTTGAAACTCAATGGTCGTAAACAGTGAAAAGAATAGTTCATCCAAGTACTGAGTACAAAATGAATCTGGACACACAGTTAAGACATAAACTTGATATGTTTCCACAAGGAACTGATATCTTTTAATGATCGTATGAGACGGAACTTTTAAGTACAGCTATTTGTAAGAACCAGCCAGGGGGTGATTCATGCCCCCTCAGAATTTCATAATATTTTGAAGTTTAACATAGATACGTATAAAACGAAATTTTTTACAATTTTTTTTTCCATATTATGCATCGTTGCCATGGTAACCATTGGCGAATTTTGACAACTAACCAGGCCAAAAAATAGCTGAAAAAATAAAGAAAATGACCGTTTTTTTTTTTTTTATTTTCATCAGTTAATAAACATATATTATATTTTTAATACCATATAGTTTTCAGTTTGCACATGACTACAAGTAAAATCTAATTTTATAACTGCTCTTTCAAAAAAGCCTTACTGTGATAAAAGTCTGCCATCTTGAATTATGCTAGAAATACACATTTTCTCATTTTTTGGAAAAAGCTCAATTTGACCAATTTTCTTGACAATAGGAAAAAAAACTGCAGATATATATGTATGGAATAGTTATTGAAGTGAAAAGTTAAAGTTATGAAGTTGTCAAAAATGCCCAAAAAATATTGGGTTTTTCAAATTTTTTTTTGTTACCATGGAAACAAAAACGGGCGGATTTCATGTAGAATTAATAATAAATAATCCAAACCACAAGTCATTTGATTGCTTTTAAGTAAACCAGCATGTGTTTTCATATTTTATACTAATAGGGGAGAAATAAAGGAAAAACAATCATGCGTTTTTTTCCATAGCAACGGATTTGTGGCCTTAGCAACCAGCCGTTATTCTTAAATTTAAGCATGAAAACGGCATATTTAGCTGCTTATTTTTCCAAGTGAAAAGTCAGATATGTGTTTTCTTATTCCTGACTCAAATACAGAGATAATAAAGAAATTCCACAACATTATTTCCATAGCAACAGTTTAATAGGTCCCTAGCAACATGCCTTTTCTTGATAATTGATTAACAAACTAAGCGACCAGCCTTTTATAACTATTTCATTAAGAAAATGATAAATTAAGCTCCTTACTTTTTCTCACTAAGAAGTGTAATATAATTTGTTTTTATCTCAACTGACCCACAGGGTATTGCCATTACTGGGCGTCCGTCGTCTGTCAGCCGACCGTTAGCTTTTCACATTTTGACCTTCTCTGAATCCACTGAAGCAAATTCAATCAAACTTTATACAGGAATGATGTTTGGAAGGTCTTTTACAAAGATTGACTCGATGATAGTTTGACGGGTGTCCTGATGTCACTCTCAGGTTTTCATGGGAGTTCACACTATGAGTGCTTTAGTTCTTGATGTCGTATTTTTATTCCATGCACTGTGGCTGTCTCACGTCCTTGTTTTGTATGTTTTTCTCTGTTGCTGTTTTGTCATGTCTTTGGACTTCGATTTTTGTTACCGTAACTTCCATTGTTGCTTCGGTATTCTACTACCGCTGTTTCGATCCAATCCTATAAAAAAAACCTGGCTGAAACATAGATTTACATTATAAATATGAGAAAATCATCCTTTTTATCATCTGCTTTGTAATATATTTTACAATAAACACAAGATTGGCTACTTTACGCCATTTTTATGATCGCTGGATGCAAAAAATGTACCCCTCCACTGCAAAAAATTGCGAAAATGACGATTTTTAAGCTGTCAATTCCTTTCAGATATATAAACTGTATCATTTAATCTAGTTTTTATGCCTAATTTATCAGTTGTGATACAATATTGAAAAGTAAGAGCATTAAAGCCCTTAAAATTTTGATTTTCGGTATAAAATTTTTGAATAAAGGGCTACGCCGAGAGCAGCATGATACGACTGCAGCATGTCGACCACTGAAATTTGAACAAGTGTAAACTAAAATGAATATGGACACAGTGATTTGCTGGACACAATAAGGTCCTAGACACATAAATTAACTAGACACAAACTAGTAAAAATCAAAATTAGCCCTTTTAATCCCTTATTAGTAGGATATCGTAAGAGCTAAGAAAAATCTGATGGCTACCAACTAAAAGCTTACATCAAGAGAAATCTAAAGAAAAAACTCAGATTGAAATCCAATGAAAAATAAAGATTTCGCATATTCAGAAATATTGCAATTTGGCCCCTTTGACCCCTTATAGCTTGGAAACCCCGAAAGCAATGCAAAATCTATTGCCATACCAATGAAAGCTTACAATGAGAAGAATCCAAAGGAAAAAATCCATCAAAATCTGATGAAAAATAAAGATTTCACATATTTCTGATAATTGCAATTTTGGCCCCTTTGACCCATTATAGCTCCGAAATGGTAAGAGCTACATTAAATCTGTTGACATAGTACTGAAAGCTTACAATGAGAGGAATCCAAAGAAAAAAATCCCATCAAAATCTGATGAAATATAAAAATTTTAGGTTATCTGCATGTTTGCAATTTTGGCCGCGTTGGGCCCTTATAGCTTGGAAAGGAAACAAGTTATCAAAAATCTGATACCGTAAATCGGGAAATTTTGGTGTGGGTTAATTTTTGCCTTTTTATAACAAAAGGGGCGGTTTTATTTTTGTCTGTGAAATTTTGGCCACTTTTGCATAGCAGTAAGTTTTATTTTGGCCACTTTTGATGTATAGTGTATTTTATTTTCGTCCTTCTTCCTTGTAGGAAAACTTCCGAATGATTACTTGTCATTGTAAAAATAAATCGTATAAGGACGAGAGTTCCGGTATTTTATTTTCTAACAAATCTGTATTACAAAAAAGCATTTATTTACAAGGACAAAGTAATACAAATTAATTAAAATTAATTCATGTAATGTAATGTTAACCCTGTAAAATTGTTCACGGTCACATCTTAGTCACTGTCACTTGTCGTGTCTGTGGTCATGTCAATGTACTAATTGTGTCTGTTCTGGTTTCTGCCACGGTCTATTTATATTCAAGGGTTTCCGCTATACCCACAGCCTTGAATCCATTGAAAACGATGTTTGAGCGTGCTTTCAAATAGTCAACGGCTGAGACCAACAACTTGGCACTAAGGGGCTTTAGTTTTGTCATACCCAAATCAACATGAAGTTCAGTATTTTTTTCCAAGTTCAGCATAATAATCTTCAAAAGAATTTCTCTTACAATTATTGATACATTTCTGAACACTCAAGTCCATCGGTTGCAACTTAGAAGAGCACATTTTAGCTCACCATTGTGTTAATGTAACGGTGATACTAGACGTAATGTACACACTCTGTGTCAACAGACGTATTGTATTATATTTGCCGGGAAATTTTTGGATGTGAAATATTTTGGTGTGTTTAATTTTGGCACTTTGCATTTAGGGGCCAAAATAGGCCAAAATAAAACCATTACCAAAATTTCCCGATTTACGGTAGTGCAGCGCTAGTTAATTTTTCTTAAGGAATCCATTGCAAAAAACTGCATCAAAATCTTACTTAAAATTAAAAAAAATTCAAATTTTTGAAAGTCGTCCCTTTTGGGCCGATTTATCCCATGAACGGTACATGCCACATTAAATCCGTTACATACTGCAGATTGGAAATTTTCGAAGGAGTACACTGAAAGAAACCCCATCAAAATCCAATAAATAATAAACATTCTACAGTCAAATATGTGAAAACAACAAATTTTGCCCTTTTTGGCCCCTTTTTTAGAAACAGGAGGGGGCCACTAAACCCTTAACCAACCCTAGCCTTCCTTTTGTGCCAAGGAACATTGTGTTAAAATTTTAGAAAGATTGATCAACTGGAACTCGAGTTATTGATCAAAAACAAAAAACAAAAGTGTCTACAGACGACAACGACGACGACGACGACAGCACCATACCATTATACAACCACAAATTTTTTGCGGTCGTATAAAAATGGAATTTTCGGAAATTTAAATATTTTCTCAATTCGACTTTTTTACTTCTGGGTCGTACAAATTAGAATATATATCTAATAATTGCCAATTCAGTAATGGTTTATGATATGTAAGCAACGAATTGTGTGAAAAAAATTTAGATTCAGACTTATTGTGTGATCAGAAATGCCAAAATTAGCACCTCTTCCGCTTAAAATGAAGGGAAAATTTAATTGATAAAACATCGTTTCATAATATCTAAGCTATTAGAAAGTATGGTTTTGAACATTTTAGACTAACTAAACTCTCATAAATTGCAAACATATTACAAC
>MJUU01029709.1:10449-28733 GCA_002080025.1 Modiolus philippinarum
TTTTTTTCAACACAATTTATTTCATTTTATTCAGCATGAAATACAATAATATATCATTTCAAACACAACAATACACAGAGACTCCCATACATCACAAATAAGATCATGCGCGCGTGGTTTATGGGCAGTTATACAATAATTTAACTTGGAAATTTGTAAAATTCCGAAATGCTGAAAAATCCAATTTTTCATCAATTTGTACAAAATATTGGGTTTAATCTGAAGTGGTCTTAAATTGACAAATCATAACAAAATTAATGCAACATTGCTATATGCAATGTAGACTTTGTTTTAGTTATTTTTATGCAAATATAGACAAAAAATTGACTATTTTAGAGTAAATTTGTTGAGGTAGGGGTAAGATTGTCGATATTTAGAGTCACATTAACACGCCCTGTTTTTCTAAACAGTTTTTTAAGACAACTAATGTATCGCTTAGATCAATTAAATGGCAAATCTGAAGATATATCCTCCAGATTTGAAATATATAACGATTTAACAGTGGATTTCGGACAAATCTGAATTATTGAAATTTCCCATTTTTATAATTTTGGGCAGGTTTTTGAGATTAAGTCGACAAATGGCACTTAAAATACCAAATCATAAAGTAATTCAAGCTACATTGTCATATACAATACTGCGTATTCTGGTTATTTTTATGCGATCAAAGAGAAAAAAATTGACAATTTTAGGGAAAATTTGTTGTGGTAGGGGTAAGAATTTCGGCATTCAGAAAAACATTAAACACTTCTTGTTTTACTAAATAATGTTTTAAGACAACTTATATATCCCTCAACACAATTAATTGGCATATATGCAGATATATCCTCCAGATTTTGCATGTATAACGATTTAGAAGTGAACTTTGGACAAATCTGAAATGTAGAAAATGACCATTTTTCATCAATTTCGGGCAACATATTGAGTTTTAAGTTTTTTCAATACACATTCGTAGAAAATTGATAATGGCAACCAAGTTTCAATTGGTCTGTTAAGTTGTGCCTATCGAAAGTAAAATGGAATAACTTTAACACGCAGCTTCATCAATTTTTATACCACGCCACACATAGTGGCGAGGTATTATGTCATAACCTCAGTTGTGTATCCGTCCGTCCGTCTGTCCGTCCGTCCGCGTGTCTGTCCGTCCGTCCGTTCCCTGAAGGTTTCCGACTGATAACATGTGAACAAAATTACATACTGTCTTCAAACTTGGAATGTTAGCTGTTTATCACAAAACTCAGGCCAACTTCGATTACGGATTCAGAGGTCCAAGGGTTTCTCGAGTTATGCCCCTTGAAACTTTGAAATTTTCTAATTTAAAGGGTTTCCGACTGATAACTTTTAAATGAAATAACATACTGTCCTCAAATTTGGTAAGTAAGTTGTTTACCACAAACTCAGGCCAAGTTCGATTTCGGGTTCAGAGGTCCAAGGGGTTCTGGAGTTATGCCCCTTGAAACTTTGAAATTTTGTGAATTTAAGGGTTTCCTACATATATGTTTTAAACGAAATAACATACTGTCTTCAATCTGAGTATGTAAGTTGTTTACTACAAAACTCAGGTCAAGCTCAAGTTTTGGTTCAGAGGTCCAAGGGGTTCTGGAGTTATGCCCCTTGAAACTTTGAAATTTTGTGAATTTTAGGGTTCCGACTGATAATTTATGAACAAAATTACATACTGTCTCCAAACTTTGTATGTAAGTTGTTTACTAGAAATTCAAACATATTTCGACGTGGGTACAGATATCCAAGAGATTTGAGGGGTTATGCCCCTTGAAACTTCAAATTTTTGTGAAACGTGGCGAGGTATTATGTAATGCACCTTTACTATTTTTATTTTAGTTTAAAATACATCTTTTGAGAGAAAACAAGATTTGAAATCAACAAAACATTTCCAAACCTGATTATAGGTAATTAAACAAAAGCGAAGCCTGTAAAGAAGGTATGGGGTTACTTGCAATAGACAAATGCCACTTGTAAGTCAGAGGCTGGTGTAAAATGAACAATTGTGTCATTTGGGAGATTTAAATGGAATTTTATCTTTTAAATTCACATGTTGAGTCATAAAAAGTACAATAAAAGATAATTATTGCATAACCTAGTAACACCGTGAATATCAATAAAAATGTCACGAGTGCCGAACAACGTAGAAGAATTAAATGAGTTGCGGAACTTGTTCTGCAACGAGTTTAATCAACTGCGTTGATTGACAAGAGTGACATTTTTTTCATATTAATGGCCGTCGATTACTTACGCTTTTTTGCGGTCATATCATGATATGGCGGAGTTGTCGGCGTTGGCGTCGGTATCTGTGGATAGCATTACCTTCGTTCAAGTTGACGGATTGTTATCAAATTTTAGTACGATGTTTCATGGCACATTCTTAAAAGCCATTTCTTGTTCAGGGTTTGTGACATCGTCCGTTTCAGAAAAAGGGGCTAAAAATGGATTAAATTTGATGTTTTCACATATTTGACTGCTGAATCGGTATTATTTATCAGATTTTGATGGATTTCTTTCAGTGTACTCCTTAGAAAATTTCCAATCAATGGTATGCCAACGGATTCAGGTGGCATGTACCGTTCACGAGATAAATGGGGCCAAAGAATTTCAAAATAAAAAAATTTAATTTTTATTTTTTTGATGCAGTTTTTTACAATGGATTCCTTATGGAAAATTAACATTGCGCTGCATCATAAAATTTTTGATAACTTGTTTCCTTTCGGAGCTATGAGGATCCAAATTGAAGAATAAGATAAACTAGAGGGTAAGAGACTGTATTATTCACCTGACAAAATGCTTCTAATCAATGCCAATACTGATGACTAAAAAAAAGTTTTTAATGGCGTCTAATGATAAGCTATGTTCTCCACTGGTAGCCATGTTCAGATCCAATTGAAATTAGTAAACTCGAGGGTATAACCCCCTTTTTGGACTCGGGACTAGAGCCTTATTTTCAGCATACTTAGGACTTAAAGACTTGAGTCCATGACTCCGCGGACTCAAAATTCATAGCATTTTGGACTTGTACTTCAAATTAAAAAAAAATATATTAAAAAAGTAAAAAATGTACTCTGGACTTTATCTAATAATTTGGTTGTACTCTGGACTCAGGGGGGGGGGGGTTGAACCCTCAAACTGTGTAAAGTATCTTCTTCCATACATTTTCCCCATATTTGCTTCAATGGTTTAAGAGTAATAAAAGAAATGGTTTTCAAATAGGTTTCAGTCATAATCAGTATTAAATGCTGGCGGAAATGTTTTTCACCGGACCGGAACGAAATGAGCAATCTAAGTGATGGATCTTCCATATATCATTCCTGTACAATTAAGTGAAATTTTCTTGAATAGTTCAAAAGCAGATGATGAAAAGGATGTAAGCAGGAGATGCTTACTCTTCCGGTGGGTTATTTTTCTTTTCTGCGCAGTACTTATGTTGTGTCTCCGTTTCTTTGTTGTTTCCGATGTGGCCATTGTCCTTGGATTGTTCGTTCTGTTCTCACTTACTTTCTCATAGGTTCAAATGTTAATCAATCCTCCGCGCTGGCAGCCAGGTTGTTTATCGGACTGGAACAAAATGAGCAATCTTTGTAAAAGACCTTCAATACACCATCCCTGTAAAAAGTTTGATTGAATTGGCTTCAGTGGTATCAGAGAAGATCAAAATGTGAAAAGCTAACGGACGACGGACGCCAAGTGATGGCAATTGCTCACAGTGATCCTTTGGGTCAGTTGAGTTAAAACAAATTATATTACACTTCATTGTGAGAAAAAATAAGGAGCTTAATTAACCATTTTCTCAATGAAATAGTTATAAAAGGCTGGTCGCTTAGTTTGTTAATCCATTATCAAAAACAATAAAAGGTGTGTTGCTAGGGGCCTATAAACTGTTGCTACATTTTGTATCGAAATAAATTTGTGGAATTTCTTTATTATCTCCGTATTTGAGAAAGGAATAAGAAAACACATATCTGACTTTTCACTTGGAAAAATAAGCAGCTAAATATGCCGTTTTCATGCTTGAATTTTAGAATAACGGCTGGTTGCTAAGGCCATAAATCTATTGCTATAGAAAAAAACACGTGATTGTTTTTTCTTTATTTCTCCCCTATTAGTATAAAATATTAAAACACATGCTGGACTACTTAAAAGCAATCAAATGGCTTGTGGTTGGGTTATTTGTTATTAATTGTACATGAAACCCGCCCTTTTTTGTTTCCATGGTAACAAAAAAAGTGAAAAAACACAATAATTTTTTGGCATTTTTGAAAACTTCATAACTTTAACTTTTCACTTCAATAACTATTCTATACATATGTATCTGCAGCTTTTTTTCTATTGTCAAGAAAATTGGTCAAATTGAGCTTTTTCCAAAAAATGAGAAAATGCTTATTTCTAGCATAATTCAAGATGGCGGAATTTTATCACAGTAAGGCTTTTTTCAAAGAGCAATTGAAAAATAAGATTTCACTAGTAGTTATATGCAAATTGAAAACTATATGATATCTAAAATTTAATCTTTGTGTTTAAACGGATGAAAATAAAAAATGTCATTTTCTGTACTTTTTCATGGACTTTTTTGCCTTTTGGAGAGCTAAAACTCAACAATGGTTACCATAGCAACGGTGCATAATATGAGAAAGATTTTAGTAAAAATTCTTATTTTTACTTACGTTTAACTTCAGAATATAATGAAATTCTTAAGGGGGTCATGAATCACGAAATGTTATCACCTGCCTGGATCTTACAAATAGCTGTACTTAATGAAATAAAAAGGACAACAGGAAACACCTACAATGGCTGAAAATTATAATTACATGCCACAATATGTTAGGGAATTACACAGGAAAAACACAAATAAGACAAAAGACAAACGTAAACAACGATAGGAACTCGGGACAGCCAGACTTGGTACCGGCACTAACAAAAGCCAGCGGTAGGGATAAACCTGTTTATTGGTAGCCAAACCTCCCCTTTATCTGTCCCGTTTCCCTATAGTTTAGTAAACATACGAGTAAAACCCAATACAGGTAGACTACTAACTCCATGACCACAAACTTGAAAGGTTAGAATATGACAATACGTAATTTTAAAAGATGGGTCTGCTGGTAAAATACTGTCGCACTACGGAAGAAAAATCAAATTCAAAACTTCCTGCAGGATTTGGTCAAGAATCATCATATATTTCAGTAGACATCGACAGTATCAGTAAGAGGCCAGTATGTGTGTAAAATTTTCAGGTCACTAGATCTCAAAGCTAATTTAACGGATGCAAGCAGAGTATCTTGTTAATATCCCCTATCACATAAAGAATGTAAGTTACGTCCCAGGCTTTCTGGCTTTTTAATCAGTTTCTGGTATTTTTTAACAACATTACCGTAAAACGAGGATTAGAAATTCCCTTAGTAATAAGCTGTTTGTTAGTAACGCCATATTTAGATATTAAATATTCATATCTGTTTTAAAACTTCTTAAAAATTCTTAAAGGTATTCAACAACTTATGAAATCTGTAATCCTGTTGTAAAAGTTTGGCTATTATAGTTAGGTAACGTTCATTAAAATCGTCAAGAGTAGAACAAACACGTGCGAATCGTACTAGTTGAGAAATGTACACCCCGTATGATGGCGCTTGAGGGATGTCGCCGTCAAGAAAACGGAAATTAGTTAGAGTGAAATCAAAATCATCCCTTTTATCATATATGTAAGTGTTTATTTCACCAGCGTCAATAGTGATACTTAGATCCAGAAAAGGGCAGTATTTGGAATCATTGTTAGCTTTATTTAATTTCAGTTCTTGTGGGTAAATAATGTCTACATAATCTAAAAACTTATGACTGTCAACAGTAAGGATATCGTCAATATACCTGCTGTTATCATTGAAAATAGAAATAAGATTATCACTGTTTTGTACGGTTCGGGTTTGAAGTTATTTCATGAAGTCTCGTTCATAACAGAACAGAAAAAGATCTGCAATGAGAGGTGCACAATTTGTACCCATGGGAATACCTATGACCTGTTGATAAATAGTGTTGCCTAAACGAACAAAAATGTTGTCCAGCAAAAGTTTGAGTGCATTAATCATATCATCACATGTCCAAGAACAATAATTATTGTATATAATATTAGAGAAGAATCCTTGCTTTTTGTTAGAACAAATGAACTGCAGACCAGAAAATTTAAAAGACCATTTAATAAGTTGTCCCAGTTTTGATTTAAACAACTTTTGTCGAAGGGTAGTATAAATGTGGAAAAGTCATAACTATCGATGTATGAGACTGGTCTTTGAATAGATTGTAGTTTATCTAAAACTTCAATTGATTATTTTACACTCCAAAAGTAATTTACGCGAGAGTTTTGATAAGTTTTTTCGCAGTATTTTATAACCAGTTCCTTTATACAAGTTAATGAAAGGAAGATAAAAGGAAACACTTACAATGGCCGAACATCACAATCACATGCCACAATTAACCAGGGAACTGCACAAGAAAAACTATAAAATGACAAAAGACAAACATAGATAACGATAGGATAACCGGGATAACCGGACTTGGTACCGGCACTGGCAACAGCCAGCGGTAGGGTTAAACCGGTTTATGGGTACCCAAACCTCCCCTTTCTCTATCCCGTTTCCCTATAGTATAATAAACATACAAATAAAACCCAATACAGGAAGACCACTAACTCTTAAGACCACAATCTTGAAAAGGAAAGAATAGACAAAACGTAATTTAGAAAAATGGGTCGAGGAGTGCTCGCCGATAAACTGCCGTCTAGCTCAAGGAGCCTAGACTGCTGGTAAAACACTGTCGCACTACGGAATAATAATGAAATTCAATACTTCCCGAAGGGTTTGGTAAAGAATCATCATGGATATCAGTAGACATCGACAGTATCAGTGAGAGGCCAGTATAATTGTAAAATCGTCAGGTCATTGGATCCCAAAGCCAATTTAACGGAATCATGAAGAATATCCGGTCAATATCCCCTATTACGTAAAGAATGTAAGTTACGTCCAAGTTTTTCTGGATTTTTTTTATCATTTTTTGACATTTTTTGATAACATTTCCGTAAAAACGAGGGTGAGAAATGCCTTTAGTAATAAGCTGTTTCCCGAGTCGCATTATACTTAGATACCAAATGTTAATATCTTCTATAAAACTTCTTAAATGTGTTTATCAATCTATGAAATCTGTAACCTTGTTGTAATAGTTTGGATGTGATAGTAAGGTTACGTTCATTAAAGTTGTCAAGAGTAGATCAGACGCGTGCGAATCGTACAAGTTGAGATTTATACACCCCGTATGATGGTGCTGCAGGAACGTCGCGATCAAGAAAAGGGAAATTAGTAATAGTGAAATTAAAATCATCCCTTTTATCATAAATTTTAGTCTTAATTTTTCCAGAATCAATGATGATAGTTAGATCGAGAAATGGGCAGTATTTAGAATTATTGTTTGCTTTATTAAGTTTTAGTTCTTGTTGGTAAATGAGGTCGACATAGTCTAAAAACTGGGGATTATCAATAGTAAGGATATCGTTGATATACCTGCTGTTACCGTTGAAAATTGAAATAAGTTGATCACTGTTATGTATGGTTCCATCCTGTAGTTTTTCTCATAAAGTCCCGTTCGTAACAGAACAGGAAAAGATCTGCAATGAGAGGTGCACAGTTTGTACCCATGGGAATTCCAATGACCTGTTGATAGACGATGTTGCCGAAACGAACAAAAATGTTGTCTAGCAAAAGATTCAGTGCCTTAATCATGTCATCGCATGTCCAGGAACAATGATTTTTGTAAGTGATGTTAGAGAAGAATCCTTTGCTTTTATTACAACAAATGAATTGTAGACCAGAAAATTTGAAAGACCATTTAATAAGTTGTCCCAATTTCGATTTAATTAATTTATGTGGAAGGGTTGTATAAAGTGTAGAAAAATCATAACTGTCAATAGACGAAACCGGACTTTGTATTGATTTTAGTTTATCTAAAACTTCAACTGAATTTTTAACACTCCAAAAGTAATTTACACCAGCGTTTTGATAAGTTTTCACAGTATTTGATACCTAACTCTTTAATACAGGTAAATGCACTTGTTAAATGGATGGATAAATTAGTGGTAGAACAGTTGCTTGATGCCGAAATAAAACGATGTTTGTAGGGATTTTTGTGAAGCTTAGGAACCCAGTACATAGGCCTTGATTAATAAGGCGGTCACGTTGATTACTTTGCTTACTAGAGGTAACCGGAAAACTGACGAATCATACGAACGTAACAACTTATCATGGGAAACACACATATCATACGATAAGGGATCTATCAATTCACATATTTTGTTAGAATGAATAATTTGTATTTTGGGCTTACTCAGTCAATCACTTCATTCTGTTTTATTTGTTTGTGCTTGATAATCAATAGCTTGACATTTTCTAATTATCTAGATATATTTCACAACGAATTTTTTCACACTTACATGTAGAGATCAATCGAGTATTGTAAGGTGCACTCGATTCGCCTATTATTTTGCAAAGGCGTTTGATATTTTTCAGAGGTTACAAAAGGGAATTACATTAATATTTCAAGAGAAGGTCTGCTTTAACTTAGCATGATTCGGCAGTTCATTTTAAATTTGACTAAAATTTCCTTTCTGTGAACGTCATTTCTCAGTTTTACGTACATTTGCCTTAAACACCTATTGAATCTAAAACTTTATTTCGATGCGAAACAATTTAGCATATCTACATAAAGAAAATTTGCAATTGATAGCAATTTTAGTTCATGGCAGCTTTCACAGTTTTCACGGGAAATGCTAATTCCCTTGGTAACAATCACGTATTCTGTTAGAACTCTAATAATAGTTTCAATCGAAAACTTTGGATGGAAGAAAAACTTCATATGGAAAAGTACGATTATTCCTTTGAGATTTACATTGTGACACCCCCTTGTCTACATTGAGGGTGATGAATAACGAAGACCTACTCTTTGTTTGACCAATAGAGGGATTGGGTTTAAAACGTATCCGTAACGTATCAGTATCGGTATCAGATGAAAAATAGATGTATGGATGATATGTTAATGTGGATTGTCCGTTTCTATCCGTATGAAAAAAAAATATAAAAAGTAATTTTAACTGAGTATTCACATTTTCGGTCATGAATTAGGACTCGACTTCTTTGCGACAAAATACAATTATAAATAGTATTCACAGTTATGTGAAAGTGATTATGACTGATTAAAACTCACCTGAAACAGAGATTTCATATGTTATTATTTGTTCATGACTACACAAAGTATTTTTTAACTAAAAGTTATTTAATATACAAAAATGTAACTGTTTAATTATGCACGTATACATACTAAATTACTTAATATAAATCTGATACGGATTCGGATACGTTACGGATTCTGATACGGTTTAAACCCAATCCCTCTAATGTGAACTGTGTATGCCATAATTTCTGCTCGAAGAATTATAGACATGACGCAGTATTGATTGAACAATATACAAAAATTGTTGCGTGTTCCTCTTTTGTCTGTATGTAGGAACCAATGAATACCTGTATATTTTGTCAACTTATTTTAAGTCATATAACTTCATTTATGCAATCTGTGACTGTTTTATCACAACTATTATAACGGATTCACCTTTTGCAACGTCCTTCTAAATGTATAAGTTGGAATCATTCACCCGTCTTGCATGCGAAAGATGATATCCAATATTGAATTTAAGACTATTTAAACAACGGCAGTAGAATACCGAAGGAACAAAGGAGTGACATTCACAAAAATCGAAGTCCAAAGACAGGGCAAAAACGAGAACACAGAAAACAATGACGCTAGAAACAAAAACAACAAAGAAGTGATAACATCTAATTATACTGATATTGCACGTGTAATTATTTCAGAAGACGTCAAAATTTTACATGTTTCCTTGCCCCTCTCCAATACTTTTCTCTCGTATATATACAGTTCTAAGGGGACGACCATTTGACCATTTTATTTTCAGGGAGGGCTTGGGCGATTTTGCCAAGAAAAAATATTTATTTTCATGAAAATCTCGAACAAATTATTTATTTTCACCAATGTCACCTCAGATTATTTTTTTCCATTTGGAAAAAAAATATTCCTCAAATTAAAATTATTTTTTTTTTATTTTCATGAGAAGTAGGATTAGAATATTTATTTTCACTTGCAACAAGATTAAATTATCTATTTACAAAATTGCCCAAGCACACCCCGCCCCCTCTTGAAAATCAAATGGTCGTCCCCTAAATCTGCGCGTAAGAGTTTTAGCCTATGCTATAAGCAATTTTTATTCTCCCAATTCCCCCGATGACAGAGAACAGGGAGTCACTGTCAGCTTTAGCTCATTCAATACCTTCGTATACAAAAATGTAGCTTCGTTTAGTGCATATTCGGCCTGATCTGTTCCAGACCCTTTTCGGATCCTACGCAAATGGTAGTGCCATACGAGTATTTTTTTTCGACATGCCTATATTTCAGAAATGATGGGAAAATTTCATGTAAATTATTTTAATGTCTGTTGAAACCCTTAACGTTTGACAAAGTACGTTTTGACAGTAAATAAAAGATCTAAAACAATTTATAAGATATTGATATCTACAGACAAAACCCTTTCCAATATAAATAATTCAATCCATTTTTTTGTCCCGAGTACCCTCCAAACATTCAAATAATCTGTTACAAAGTAGCAACCTCCATTTTCAATGTAATGTATTAACGCTTATAATACGTATGGGAATTCTGAAATTTCAAAATTGCTTTTGGTGGCATTAGACCTTTTGCATCGAATGTGTATACGGAAAAGTTTACGTAAAAACGTATCCGTATATATATTAAGCCCATTTTAGGTATTTTGATGCCGTAAATCTTTCATACACAGTATAGCTTTTTATAACGGAATAAAAAGCTAAGATGTAGTACAAAAGATCCATACCAAAGTTTGAGTATTTTGTCCACTGAGTTTTGTAAGTAGAAGAGCTAGGTAAATTTAAAATTACGAACACAAATGAGCAAAGAAAGCAGGCATGCAAGATCAAAAGAGGTTAAGTTTTTTAGGGAATAAACACATAACAAGGGTAGCAGAGATGGTCATTTCGTTCGTGTTATTTATCATCCTTATGAAAAAAGAGGGGAAAAGTCTTTCCTTTTGCAACTCGTGACTATCAACTAGTCAAGTACCTCCTGATTTACTAGCTTTCAACTGAGTTGCTAGCAATCTTTTAAATTTTTTTCTGCGACAAGAGCTTTTGCCCAATACATACATTTATGACGGTTAAATTTCCGTGTTTGCTCCCTAGCTTTTTCCTTTCTGTCGCCTAAAAATAGGTACATGTACACATAACTTGGCAGTGTAAATAAAGATATGTCGCTACATTTATAAAGCACACTAATCTAAATCAAGTGTAACCAAGCTTTGCTTATTTTTCTGAATGCCATAACCGGGAAGTGTTTGATTTAAAGCTACAGAGACTCGACCTTCGATCTTACATGGTAGGCATCTTGAAAGCTTGCGAATATTTTTCAATAACACCATTTAAATTGATTGACCTATCGTTTAACAAATGCTTGAAATCAAAAAGTTCAAGTGATCTTTTGAAATTGAAGGCTGTGATAATTCATTGTTACTAAAGTATATATTGATCTTTCAAAACAAAAACGCGTGACAAGTACGCAAACTGGATTAATGTCTCATGCTTTAATATGCTAAACAATGGGTGAAGGCTAAACCTACAAAACGTCAATCGTTCGAACAGACTGCGCATTGATTACTTTAAAGCAGCAGAGAAAAAAGGGGGTTGGGTGATATTAACCGATTTAACCCTACCACTGACTTTTCTTAGTCGCTGTATACTAAGTGCGGCTTCCCGGGATTCCTTTAAATCTTGTCTTCCTCCTTTAATTATGTTTTCTTTAAGTTGTCCAGGAGATTGTGTCCTGCAGTTAGTTTGGGATGAGGACTGACTATTGAATCAAGGAGAATTGGAGGAGTGATAACGTAAGAGTCTGGAGTTTATGTGTTTTTTTTTAACAATGCGATATATGCAGTGGCATTTTTTTTTCAAAACTCGTGTCCCTAGGATAAAAAAAATCTGGATTCGAAAAAATACCTTAATGAGGAAAATATCAGAAACCAACCTTTCATTAATTTCACTTAAGTGTCTGAAATATAGATTGTAATGCGTTTATTTTTATATAAAGAGGTGTTTTGATGCTGATGCAAACAGTGCCTTTACTCTTTCAAGCATGTTTGTCCATTTGTTAATATTTCAATGAAACCTCAACGAGAACTTCTAAATTAATCAAGCAGACCGAAAAATAAATGAATTGTTGTTGTGTTTGAGTGGGCGATTAACGTTCTGATACACCATATACGTGATCTTTGAAAGACACGCTTGTGTGAAGCATGCAAACGTTTATCTTTCAATGCATTAGCTTTACAAACACGTGATATGTAAAACGATTTTTTTTCAACCCTATTGATATGTTTAAGGGTAATGTATGAAAAAAAATACAATGAATATACACAAAATGGTAAGACAAAAGACGAATACCATAACTTCAAATTACGGCGTCAGAAAATCAACCTGCTTTTTCAATTCAAATAAATGTTCTTGTATTTACTCTATGTTGGCTGCTAAGCAGATAAACATGTTTATATTACCTTGAAAAATACCTCCCCTGATAATATTAAAGTGGTGTGACGTCACTGTCAACTTTACTGGGACCAGAACACATGCTTATATCGTCTTGTTTGCGACAGCAAAAAAATATTAAAGAAAGTAACAAGTGCTAATGCCATAAGTGAAAGCTTCTAAACGCACCCTGCTTTTTTTTAATAGATTAAATTGATCTCGTCCTAATATAGCTGAAATATTGCTACCGGGAAGTAAAATATAACTTATCAAATAATCATAATCTTGGAATGTAAATCTGATTTTCTAACAGTTTATTTTGTTGCAATATTACTGTTTTCTTCACACTTTAAATACAATAGTTAACATATATAGTAATGCAGTTTCCGGGCTGGTGCGAACAATGCATTTTGCTCTTAAGTATTCCTTCAAGCCTATTCCAAAGGGGTGCCTATCTCCCGCTTCTTTCTTATTTCTCCCACCCCCTTCCCTCTCTTCCGTCCATCTCTCCCCCTGCCATCCCTTTCTCTCGGTCTCCCTTTCTTGTCCCGTTTCCTTCTCCCTTTCTTGTCCCTCTTCCTTCTCACACCCTATTACCGGCAATCCCATCTACAGTGGCTATCCCGTCTGCATATTTGTAAACAACTTGAAGACAAAAGAAGGCAATGCTTTCAATTACAAATGAATTATATTACAATGTAATATTCAATTGCATATTTGTCTTTTGAGCTTAAAATGTAGCCAATATGTCAATGAATATTCATGACAAATACTGATTTACGATCTTTTGAGACTTCGGAGATTTGGAGGAAGAAATTTGCAATTTTCAATTTTATTGCTGAAAATCCGCATTAAAATACTTGTGATCTAAATACGCCTTTATAAAACTTAAGATTTCGACGCTTATGAAATATACAACATTTGATTTATTGTATATGAAATCTAGCATTTCATTTAGTACTGCATAACGGCGAATCCTCATTTCATTTCCAGCTTTTGTCAATCCCGAACAACAGGTTTAAAAATTTTTGACTATCACTGACAACAGATAGTGACAATCCCGAACGATGAACTAAGCTACGAAAAAAACATAATTATTTGTATTAAAAGAGAGTAGCCTAGTAAACATATTGTTCCAACTAGAAATGTCATTTTTATCATAAATTGGTCGCCTTTATATGTTTCCGGAGCTTTCATCGATTTAGGCAAAATAAAGCAACGCTTACCTATTAATTATATGAACAAGAGGCTCTCAAGAGCCTGTACCGCTCATCTTGACCATGACCAATACAATAAGTAAAAAAAATGTCTTTGTTCAAGGGTCTCAATTTCAAACTATGTAAAGAAACCTTAATGTCAAATGGTCCAACATTGAACCATTTTTCCCTACTACCTGCTATCTTAATCAGCACTTCATAAGTAATTCATGCCATATTTCTTATAATGCATTCAGGAATTCTATAGAAGAAGATCTTTGTATGCATTTATCATAGGGTCCAATTTAGTAAGTTCCCTGCTGGCAATCATGTTGGATGACAATTCACAGCAGCAGAGTAAAAACATTTGGTCATGGACCTGAAAAACATATTTTTTGCATGGGACCATCTAACACTTTTTTGGCAAAGTTTGGTTCTAATTGTCTCAGCACTTTCAGAGGACAAGATCTTTGAATGCCTTTTCCAAAAGGGTCCAATGTTAAAATTATGTTCCCTGCTGGTGACCATCTTGGATAAAGCGCTGACCTTAAAAACATTTTTTTTGCAGAGGACAATCTTAAGACTATCGTGACCAAGTTTGGTACCAGTTGTCTCAGCAGTTTCAGGGGAGAAGATCTTTGAAAGTGATTCCCTTGGGTCCAATCTTAAAATTATGTTCCATGCTTTTGGTATTTTGATATAGCACAGATCTGTAAAACAACTTTTGTTTTGCAGATTACCACCTAAATAGAAAAAAATTAAAGGATATGGTGTGAATGTACATGTGACAAAACGCACACGAAACATAGAAACTTCAGTTTATGAAGGACATGGCTTTTATTCCTGTCTACATCTTGATGTCGCCTGCGGGTCTTCAACCAGAGGTGAACAATATTCACCCCTCAAGTTTGGTTTTAATTGGACTAGTAGTTTCTGAGAAGATCTTTGAATGTATTTTCCATAGGGTCCAATTTTTAAACTATGTAACCAGCTGGCGGCCATCTTGGATGAGGTACGGATCTGCCAGATACTTTTTTGGAAGGGACCATCTAAGGACCATTTTGACTAAGTTTGGTTGTAATTGGACCATTAGTTTCTGAGAAAAAGATCTTTAAATGTATTTGTATAGGGTCCAATGATAAAACTATGTTACCCGCTGGCGGCCATCTTGGATGAGGTGCGTACCCAAAAAATTCCTTTTGTACAGGACCACCGAAGGACCATTGTAGCCAAGTTTGATTCCAATTGGCCAGTCTATTGGAAGAAGAGCAATAAAAAGAAGAAGAAGAAGCAGAAGAAACGTAGAATAACAACATGTCACTCCGACTTCGTCTTGGTTGACATAAAAAATAAATAAAACCGAACAATACAGCTAACGTCTCCAGCGAGATAATAATAATACGAATTATACGTATTACTTTCCTCACAATAACTTTTGAACAAAACCAAGTTGTTAACTGACATTCTGCACTCTACCAACACTTTTTGAAAATGTTTATGGTCTTAACATTGTTCACTGCCCCAAAATGTAAGAAAAACATGACAACATTGTGATGAATGTGATTAATTATAATCAAAGGGCATGTTTTTTAAATATAAGTTCGGGATTGCCACTTCCAAGTTATAATCTGTTGTCAGTGATACCTATATCTGTTGTTTGTGATAGCTAAAAAAGTGTTACCTCTGAAATAAAATGATGATTTCGTCCCTATGCGGAGGTAAATGAATGACAGTTTTTGATATATAATAAATCAAGACTTATACTTTTATATGTATTAGAATGCTTAAGCTTTTTTCCATAGTATTGCAAAATAAAACTATTTTTCGGACAATTCCGTGTAATAATCTTTAAAAATGTACTTACTTAAGCGAGAACTCCCGATCTATGATTCTTCATACAGTAACATTTGACTCTTATGTTCACCTATACACATATAATAAATAACACAAACAATGGAAAGGTTCAATGGAATATGAACATTATTATGACAAAACAAAAGACTTACGGTCTGTCACTGCAAACTTGTTTACATATATGCAGATGTAATAGCCACTGTAGATGGGATTGCCGGTAATAGGGTGTGCTTCTACTTTCCTGTTCCCTTTCTCCCTTTTCCCTGTCCTCTTTCGTCCACCCTTTGCTCCTTTCTCTCGTCCTTATCTCCTTCCTCCCATTCCTTTCTCTAGGCCTGACTTTACCTGTTTGCATTGTCCGCCTTCTCATTTATGTAAATTAGTAAAAATATGCCAACGAGTACACCGAAATAAATCGAGCAGACCGAAAGGTACATTGTAAATAAATATTCTGTTGTTTTAGAATGAACGATTAACGTCTGAAACATCTTATACGTGATCTTTGAATAATAAACTTGTGTCATGCGTGCAAACGTATATCTGTAAATTCTTCAGCTTTGCAAACACGTGACATGTAATATGAGTTTTTCTCTCTATTGATTTTTTTACTGGCAAGTAAAATAAATAGAAAAAGCAGACAAACAAAACAAAGCGAACCCAGACAAAATTGTTACACAAAATGATTATGAGGTCAGAAAATAAACCTGTCCTGTCAATTAAAACAAATTTTCTTGTACATGTATCAACTCTTTGTCGGCCGTGAAGCGAGGAGCTAACATATTGAAAAAAATAATGAAAATTCGCTCCGAGTTTTAGAGCATTTTTCAATAGATATTTGTGAATCTTCATGACGCGGAGCCAAAGCCCTTCGTGTTTGATAATGAGGTATTATTGGGGTAATGAAGATAACTTTTGTTTGTGCTGGTTTGCTCATGCATACATTGATCTTTCCGCGATAACATTTGCTTTATATATGATATTTTTACTAAAACTGACATTTATATTATTGCCTTTTTTAAAAGGACAAACTGATGCGGGTTCTTTGCGACATAATTTACGTTGTTATCCATGTACGCCTTTCCCACCCTGTAGGAAGCTGAACAATGGACGTTGAGGGGATGAGCTTTTGAACGGAGGGTAGAGAGCTCAGGTAAATCAAAACATTGCAGACGAAGATGGAGTATGTTGCACAAAAATAATTTACATTTGTTTAAAGAATGTGTTTAAATGAATACTTGATTTAAAAGTGCCTAAATAATATTATATCTCTTCTTTGAAAAATTGTTTTGTGAAATATAACCACAAATTATGAAAGTTTATTTGAACGGAAAACTGGAGGGGAGAGAGCTCCGTTAAAAATGTAGCGAGGCACATGAACGGAGGGTAGTGAGCTAAATGTTACCCTATAACATACGCAAGAAAATGTTGATATGGTACATTTGACAATTTTATCTTTTAGTGTGAAGTGAAATCGAAACAACACGATACCAAAGTAAACAAATCCGAAGCTGAAATAATAGAAACTTATCAGTTTAATTCATTTTCCCTCGAAAGATATGAAATATATTGGAACATTTTTTTAAGAAATAAATACTCAGAGAAATATACAAACAACTATGTTGAGGAGACTCACTCCTGATGTTGTTTATATCAAAGATTTCTTTAAACCTATTTTAATTGTATTAAAAATTGCAAACTAGATGAAATGGTAAAAAGAAATATGTAAAAAGAAACATATAGGTCCGTGTGCTTTTAACAGAGATACAAGATCTTAAAAATGTGGCGGGAAATGGAATTCTATAGATTTTTCCTTATTTCAACATTAGGACTATTTTTTGTCTAAAAGGCAGGAAGTTATATCAAAAATTTGATATTAACCTGTCAAACATCTTAATTTGACAAAAAAAAAAGACGTTCAAGAAATAAAAAGTGGGGGTTGGTGTGCAAATTTCTTCAAGCCATTGGACTGGAGAAAACAGTGATTAAAAGGTAGCGAGGCACAAGAACGGAGGGTAGCGAGCTAAATGTAAATAAAATATGTATTTTAATTTTATATTTGGGATATATGGGCAGAAACAAATGTGTCGAGTAAGAATCTGTATGTTTATGTTATTAATGGGGTTTTATTTGGAATGTGCGAAATTAATCTCAGAAATGTAACCAGGATTTACCAGGCAAATGGAATGTAGTCACTATCTTGTGCGCACGAGTTACTATCTTGTACGCAGTGTGAGCTTTATTTGCACTGATTAGGGAACAGCCATCTGATTTTGAGGGGGGACGTATGGTCTAACTATTTTGGACCCTTTAATATTCGCTAAATTTTTTAACCTGCAATATTTTTGGTGGTATGCGCTTCTAGATTTTTTTTTCAACATCCAGCAAAATTTCAATTCTGAGATATTGCCATCCTGTCGTGACGAAATGCGTTCAATTATCCCTTATATTAAGCAAAAAACTTCGCTCATTACTTTTCATGTCAAACCAGCCTGCCACATGTATGTATCGAATGGTTGCTCCTTTCTGATGTTTATGTATATACTGCACAATTTGCAAAACGTTCCATCAACTTTCAATA
>MJUU01029709.1:28879-48371 GCA_002080025.1 Modiolus philippinarum
CCCCCCCCCCAACCCAACTAAAAATCCGTTATCGAAGGAGCACTGTGAAACATAATAATATCTAACATTCTTTCCATAAATACTTTTTGATATCGCTCATGTGACACTTACTATTTAAAGAGGGTCGTTAAATGGGGTCTAAGCGTGATCCGTCAAAAGGCCTATTTCGGTAGCATAATTCGCGAAAAAAAAATTCTTTAAAAATAGTTGCGATACGTGATTTCATATATTTCAGTACGTGAAAGCAAGAGACTTACTGAGCGATACGTGAATGTACAAATTGAGAAGATTGGTTTTGGACAAGGAGAGGCAAACAGGGTCCCTGAATAAAAATTCAGTTGTAAATGGCATGAATCGTCAGTAGTATTGCAAATGAATTTTCATATAACATTGCGTACTCGCTATCCTCCGTTCAATACATAAAATACTGGCTCACTACCAATTGAACGGAGCTCGCAACCCTCAAAAGTTTGGTTCACAAAATAGAATTGTTAATAATTTTCTTTTGAAACAACTCTTGGAAAAGCAAGTAATGCAATTGTTTACTTCTAACTATAGGCATTTAAAATATATAAAATAGTTTGTTTAAAAATTGTCAATAAAATAGTTATATGCGAAAAGGTCATTTCGTCTGCACGCTAAATTTCTTTCCTGAGCTCTCTACCCTCTGTTCAAAAGCTCACTCCCCTCATCTCCCATTGTACAGCTTCCTACGGGGTGTTTACGATACGTCAATACGCATACGCCTATGTATACGTCTTAGATGCAACATCTCTATTAGAGATGTTGCATCTAAGACGTAAACAAAGGCGTATACGCATTGACGTATGGTAAAGCCGTACATGGAGAGAAACGTAAATTATGTCTAAAAAGACCCGGCATCGGTTCGTCATTTTACAAATCGCAGAAATATATGTCATTTTTAGTAAAATTTTCGTATATAAAGCAAACGTTATCACTAAAAGGTCAATTAAATGTATGAGAGAAGCAGTACAAACAGAAGTGGTCTTTTTTACTCCAATCATACCCCAAAACCGAACGGGAAGGGCTTTGGCCTCACGTCATGAAGATTCACGAATTTCTAATGAAAATTTTTCTGAAAAGTCGGAGCGAAGTTACTATTTTTTTTTTCAATATGTTGGTTCCACGTTTCGCAGCCGACAAAGAGTAGAGAAAAGAAATTTTATTTGAATTGACAAGATAGGTTTATTTTCTGACCTCATAATAATTTTGTTTGGTTTTGTTATGTTTGCTAGTTTGTTTTTTTTTTTCTTTGTTTTTTTTTTGTTTTTTTGCAATACATTTGTTTTACTTTTTACTTGCCATAAAAACAAAAGAGAAAAAAAACTCGTATTACATATCACGTGTTTGCAAAGCTGAAGTATAGAGAGACTACGTTTGTACGCATGACACAAGTATATTATTCAACGATCACGTTTCAGATGTTTCAGACATTAGTGGGTCACTCTAGAAAAAAACAATGTTTATTTACCTTTCGGTCTGCTCGATTTATTTTTGTGTACTCGTTGAGGTTTCGTTGGCATGTTATTGCAAATTACATAAATGAGTAGGCGGACAGGGTAAAACGAGACCTGGAGAAAGAGATGGGGAAAGGAGATAGGGGCGGGACGGGAGAAAGGAGCAAATGGTAGGCGAAAGGGGAAAGGGGAAGCGGGATAGTAAAGGGGAAGGAAAAAGGACAAGAAAGGGAGACCGAGAGAAAGGGATGGGAGAAAGGAGAGATGGAGGGGAGAAAGGAAAAAGGGTTGGGAGAAAGGAGGAAAGTGGCGAGAGAAAGACACCACTGTCCATCCCCTCATTAATTTGAAAGGGCTTGAAGGAATTTTAAAGAGGAGAGTTATTGTTCGCACCAGCGAGAAAACACATCTTTCAAAAATGCATTACAATATATGTTTACTACATTTTTAAAAGTGTAAAGAAAACAATAAAATTGCAACAAAATTAACCGGTAGAAAATCAGATTAATATTCTAAGGTTATGATCATTTGTTTTTTTTTTAGATTTTTACGTCCAGTTTGCAATATTTCAGCTATATAAGGATATAAGTAAGAGATCAATTTAATCTTCTCCGAAAAAAATAGCATGTTACGTGTAGAAGCTTTCACTAATGGCATTATTACTTGTTACTTTTTAAAATTATTTGCTATCGTGTACAAAACAAAAGAAGCATGTGTTGTGGTGCAAGAAAAGGGTCACCTATATTCTAAACATCATCCGCTGATTTAAATGACAGTTACAAAAGACGACACATCTCTTTTATGTAATTAGGGGAGAGGGTTGTTGAAGGAAATAGAACATTTTTTTTTCACCTGCTTCGCAGCCAACATAGAGTTAATACAAGAACATTTATTTGAATTGATAAGACAGGTTTACTTTCTGACCCCATAATTTTAAGTTATGGTCATTTATCTACCATTTTGTGTGTATTTATTTCATTTTGGTTATTTCTTAATACATTACTGAAACAATTCAATAGAGAAAAAACTCTTTTTACATCTCACGTGTTTGTAAAGCTGAAGTATTGAAAGATATACGTTTGCACGCATGGCACAAGTTTTGTTTTTCAAAGATCGTGTATATAGTGTTTTAGAACGTTAATCGTCGACTCAAGCACAACAACAATTCATTTACTTTTCGGTCTGCTCGATTAATTTAGGAGTACTCGTTGAGGTTTCATTGAAATATTAATAAATGGACATAAATTAGAAGAGGCTTAAATGAATTTTTAAAAAAACAAATTCACTGTTTGCATCAGCATCGTAAAGATATTTTTTCGAATCAAGAATATTTTAAAGCTAGGGGCACGAGCTTTGAAAAAAGTACCACTGCATATATCCCATTGTTAAAAAAAGAATACATATCAACTCCAAACTCATACGTTATCACTCCTCCAATTCTCCTTGATTCAATAGTCAGTCCTTATTCCAAATTTACTGCAGGAGACAATCTCCCGGATAACTTTCAAAAAAAAAAAAGAAAAAAAAGAAAAAAGGGAAAAACATAACTAAAGGCAGAAGACAAACTTAATATGAATTCCGGTAGTCGCATTTGGTATACAGTACCTAAGATAAGTCAGTGGTATGGTTAAATCGGTTTTTGTTATCCAACCCCCAGAAAAAACATACGGATTTTTGAAGTAATTAATGCGCGGTCTGTTCGAACGGCATTTTATAGGGTTAAGCCTTCGGCCATTGTTAGCATATATAAAGCATGAGACGTATATCCAGTTTGCGTACTTGGCATGAGTTTTTATTTTGATAGATTACTATATACTTTAGTAACAACAGCCTTCTATTTCTAAAGACCACTTGAACCTTTTGATGTCAAGAATTCGTTAAAGGATAGGTCAATCACTTTGAATAGTATTATTGAAAAAAATATTTGCTAGCTTTCGAAATGCCTACCATCTAAATTTTAAATCAAACACTTCCCGGTTATGGCATTCAGAAAAAAATAAGTAAAGATTGGTTTGAGTTGATGAAGAATAGTGTGCTTCGTGTGGCGACATGTCTTTATTTACACTGACAAGTTATATGTACATGTACCTATTTTTAGGAGACAGAAAGGAAAAGGCTAGGGGACAAACTCGGAAATTTTACCGTCATAGATGTGTATATCGGGTAAAAGCTTTTGTCGCAGGAAAAAAAATCAAAAGATTACCAGCAACGTAGTGGAAAGCTAGTAAATCAGAAGGAACTTGACTAGTTGAAAGTCACGAGTTGTAAATGGAAAGACTTGCCCCGCTTTTATAAGGATGAAACAAACGAAATAACCATCTCTCCTACCCTATTTATTTATGTGTTTATCCCCTATAAAACTCATCCTCTTTTGATCTTGCATGCCTGCTTTCTTTGCTCATTTGTGTTTCTTAATTTTAAACTTATTAGAATCATTCACCTAGTTCTTCTACTTACACCACAAAGTACTATAACCGTGGTTTTTACTTCATCTCAGTATTTGAAATGAAGTCATTTTCCTATATAAAATGTTATACTGTGTTTGAAAGATTTACGGGATCTAAATACCTAAATGGGCTAAATTTATATACGTATACGTTTATGCGTAACCTTTTCCGTATACACATTCGATGCAAAAGGTCTATTTTAAGGTATATCGCGCTTTTAAAAAATCGACCGTTCTCAGAAAGAACATGTCTTAATTTACACAGATCACGCTAAGACCCCTTCTAGTCCCTCCATGCATAGGGTTCACCTATTAATGATTTTGCATGAGGAGTAATCCGTCACGATTGACCAATTTCATTTATACATGTACATACGTAAAGCAGATACGTTTCTTTCGTATATCAACATCCGGTTCAAGATTTCTGATATTTCAGTTTTACACTAACTTGCATGATTATATGTTCAAATTTTATTTTAGTATATCTGTTTAACCTTTTATAGTGTCTATTTCCACGATATTTATCAAGTTTTGTCTGTCTATTTCATATTTTAGATCTTGGATAATTAACTGCTCCCGTAATGTACATTTTATTCGTTCGTATTTTAATACAGTTCGTCAGTTATCCGGTTACCTCTACTGAGAAAGTCTGCCCAATTGGTACTAGCTCTCGCGTAACGAATTCACTGTGAAACGTACACCCATATGCAGGAGAAGATGAAAATGTTACTGTCCATGTTAAGGAAATTTATTATTTTTGAAATTAAGTTACAGTTAAAGGACATAAATTGTCAAAATTACCATTTGCAGAAACAAAACAATAGTAATTTCTATAATTAGTTAGTTGTTTCTAGTTTTTCACCAGACACAAGCATCTATAATTTTGTGGTATGCCATTAAAATTTCATTAACAAATTAAAGTGGCCTTTACACAAGTAATATTAATTATGTCCCCCAGACAACGTCGGGGTGACATGTTGTTATTCTACGTTTCTTCTGATTATCATTATGTCACCCAAGACTTTGTCGGGGTGACATGTTGTTATTATACGTTTCTTCTGGTTATTATTATTATTATACTTCTTCTTCCAATAATTCTTGTCCGAGCGATTATTTTGAAATGGCTGAAGGAAAGGACTTCAAACTTGTCACAGAGTTGGATCACCATCTGAAGTTGTATGCTGTTGTTTGAAATTTTCAAAATGGCCGCCATTTCCAAGATGGCCGCTGAAATACGTCAAAATGTCAACATTGTCCAATTTCAACGAAATTTGATTTCTGGGTAGATTTTGAGGCTGCGAAGAAGATGGAATTATCGAATGAGGGTCTGGGGTGACATCGGCTATTGCTTGCAATTGCAAATCTAGTTATTCTTTTTATTCTTCCAAATATTTTTGTCCGAGCGATTATTTTGAAATGGCTTGATGAAATGTTTTGAAACTTTGCATGAAGTTGTACCACCATCAAAAGTTTTATGTTCGGATTTCAAAATTTGCAAAAGTGCCGCCATTTCCAAGATGGCCACCAAAATACGTCAAAATTTCAACGTTGTCTGATTTCAACGACAATTGATTTCTAGGTAGATTTTGACGCTGCGAATGAGATGGAATCATCGAATTTGTTGTCTTAAGTGACATCGGCTATTGCCTGCAATTGCAAATCTAGTTATTTTTGTATTTTGAATAGATTGGACATCCAGAGTTAGAACCGAACCTATGTAATGATACCCTGACATTCGACATAGAAGCAAACAGACAAATTGTGATAACGAAGGAAAACCAAGAGAGATACAGATACGCCTTCTTCATTTCAAGCGCAAATACAGTCAACATATCATTCAAATCTTGTGTTGCAGATCATTTTTCAACTGGCTTTTCATACCAAATAAGAGCGGAGACAAAAGGTTTGCTAATGATAATTGTTTGTGAACAGTAATTTGAATATATATATATATATATATATATATATATATATCATCAGCCCTGAAGATATAATGGTTGTAAAAACAGTCATCTGCATAATCAGACTTTACAGTCGAATTTCGCTAATTTTAGTTTTAAAATAAGTTTACAAATTTTGAAAACGTCAAATGGGTATTAATGCAACATTACATTTTAAAGTTTTTGAAAAATGTACTTCAATTGCACTTCTATTACGCGTCAAAAATACAAGAAGGGTTAATCATTATTTGTTTGAATAATTTCGTATCAAGTATATAAATTGTTTCCAAGTAGATGATTGTAATGTGTGTTACCAAATGCGCCCTCAACTTTATGCAGTTTTAGACTGTATTTATCTAATTGATGGTTATTCATTAAAATATAAATTACATCATACTTATATATTTGCTAATTCAAAATTAGCCTTTTAGACGTGATGACTTTTCACCATACCATGCAGTGATTAATCTTGTTCCATCTTTACTTCCTACTAATTTTAATGTCGTTCTCTTTTAACAACAGAGAATGTAAGTTTAAACATGTAATCAACGTCAACCTATAGGTCAATACTTCGGTGTTGATCCGAAACCCGATTTTATTTTCTAAATTTTAGAAATGTTTGCCTTAAACTAATATGAAGTATCTACCCCTGCATAGTATGTCATTAGCTGATCCTTTTTATTTAGATCATTTTTGGGTATTGTTCCCTATCACCTAATACAAATGTTTTGTTTATGGTGGTTGCTCTTTATGTTTTGATTTGACGCACACTGAAGAGACAAAATGACCATTAGCAAAAACGTAATTTACAGTAACTTCGGTATTTTGTTATTTATGTAACAGAACCAATATATTTTCACCAAACATAATTGATTTCTTAATTCACCGCGATTTTTGAAAACTTTAGTAGAGCAAATATATTATCAATTTCAGAGATGTTGATACTAGAGATAGTAAAACTATGTAACACAAAATAATTTGTTAAATCGATATGATGTTGTACATCTTAATTCCGCTGTCAATGCAAAACATAATATTAAAAATAATGAAATTCTTTTTTAAATACATGGTATTTAAATTGTCTGTCATTTACAGAAAAAAAAACATATAAAAAGATTTTTTTTGTATATTATACTATATCGATGCCTTCGATAGGCATTGCCTAATATTTTACCAAAAAAAGATATAACAAATGGAATATATAATGCTTTAAGTACCCACCCTCCCAAATAGCATTTATCGTGAAACTGCTCTCGTGTATTTTTATGAAAATATAAAAATACGTCAATGCCTTATATTCAAAATATTAAAAGCATTTATACTGCAACCTCTTTATTTGTGTAAGTAAACTACATTGACTGTTTAAACATAAGTGATATACAGGTGTGAAACCACCAATTCATTTCTTTAACATTTTCAACTAAAATTTGGAATTTTCAAACCTCCCTGTACAATTTATCTTAAGTTTAACCTTCCCAAGACCATACCTGTCGTGAAAGGCACATTCCTGCTCTACATTATATCAAATTTTCATCATACCTTTAAAGCCTTCTAAGAGATTCCCGGTGTGTTTGGGAAAGCCACCTATAAATACGTACCACGACGTCACAACATTGCGCAACAATAGTCATTGGGAATTCCCCTCCTTTAAGTGATCTAAAATTACACTTGCTCAATTGACCTTGGTATTGAAATAAACCTAATATATCAATGTTCTAATGGGTGTATCATTCATCATATTCCCTCGAATAGTTTTAAAGGTGCAAGAATACAAAGTCTATCTTTAGATTCAAAAGCTCTATTTTCTCATACGTTCCAACTATGATTGGTTGAATTGGTGGTTTGATACCTACAGTCACTGACCGTATAACACTTTCTCGATGACGTCAACAATGTGTTTCTGTAGAGATTGTTCAATGACGTTGCAAGAAAACATTGATTCATCTCAATCTAACGACGTCCGCTTCACTTTTTAAATCATCATTTTAACGGTATATTTGACCTAAATTTCGCTTTGTTAATGTTGCAGTATAAACACAATAACAGTACATTGACTTGACATAAACTTTATATAAGGATTCGGCTCAAAACGGTGAAAATGCTCGCCACAGGCTCGCATTTTCCCGCGCGTTTTTAAGCCTCATCCTTATATTGTGATTATGTCAAGTCAATGTACTGTTATTGTCTATATAGCAAAACAGGTTTATTAAGGACATTTTGCGTAAACATATCAAAGTATTGCCTATAGTTTGAATACAGTTTGTTTGATACTGATCTTATATGAGTTTCATGAAATTAATAATTTCTGTATCTGGAATGATTTCATTATCTGTCGCACATCAATAATCTCCAGATCAATACGGGACTCTTGAATCGTGTTGACTCCGATAACAGATCTACTTTTATACGTAAAAAATCAATACATCAATACATTGAGAGGGAATCACTAGTTAATGAACACTGCTGAGCTAAGGGTGATTTATATTTAATCGATTTTTAGCGCTTCAGGGTAAATTTTTTTTCGTCAATTAAAATTAAGGGAGTACGAGTGTCAGATCTTTTGTTTTGAAGAGCTCTACTAATAGAACAACTAGAGCAAAAAATTTTGAAAATCCATGTAGGAATTTTTTAGATATAAGATGGCAAAATTTTGGCGGGAAACAGATCTCTCTGGAGTTTTCCTTCAATTTGCATAAGATGTTTATAGGTTTTTAAATATATGAAATTATAATTGGAAGTTGATTAAATTTTTTACACAGTCTATTTTACGTATTTTAAGTGACTTATGACCAAGAAAATGTGATCCATGTGCAAAAAAATTTAGCACTGTTTGAATGGATAAAACCCGGGGATATAGAATGCTTCTGAAATCAGAGGCTCGTACTCCCTTAAGTTAAAAAAATTGTCAATTAGGAAAAATTATAAATGCACTTCAATTTTATAAATAGTTTGTTTTTTATGTGGTATATATTTATTTCAATAGGTTTAGAAATCCAGTTTTCCTTCTTATTCATATCCCAGGAGATCGTTTCCGCCTTCAATTACACGAGAGTTCCTGTCTCGAATGTTCCGTAATAAAGTATTTAACAAAAGAAATATTGATTGTAATTTTTATCACGTCACGCCATTCTCTTGTTTCATTAATGTTACCGATAACTAAGAAGTAAATACCTAAATACTGAATTTAAAGTTATTTTCTGGTTTTAGTGTTTATGCTCATGCTTGCATTGCTTAAGCATGTTAAGTTTCTTGTTCTTTTATCAAAATTATATTCTTAAATTATGATTCGTTGTACACAAATCGCCGAATTTTACACACAAAAAAAGAGAAAAAACAATAGGCAAGCAAATTATATATTTCTTCTATTTATAAAATCCATCATACATTTGGCCGTTTGTTACAAATAAAATGATTTATAAAATAAAAAAAAAGTTTATTTTGGTATGTTTTTTATGCCAGTTATCTTCTATTTTCAAAGCGTTTTCTTTATTGAGCAATTGCCAATATATTTACATACTTTCTTTGAATAAATATTGGTTAGTTAAGCGTCTCAGATTTTATGAATTATATATAGTAAAAACTTATTATCATGGAAACACGTAGGTAATCCAAAAATTTACTATTTTCAACCACCAAGATCGATAAGAATATCGAACGTGATCTTTAAGAAACCTTTCTCACCCGGGTTAACACGCGATCGCAGACTCGGTGGTCATTGTTGACTCGGTTGTAAACTAAGGCAAAGTAAACAACAAGTGTCCTACGAAAACGGTGAGTTTTATTAATTGTGTTATATTTTGAGGGTAAGTTTGATATATTTACACTCTCATACTAACAAGCAATAAAGAGTAGGTATAACACTGAGTTCATCTACAACACAGGAGATATGTACATCTTAAGCCGGTCCTCCTCAAAATACACTAACATTTTCCTAAATCATCGCAGGTTATTTCAAATTGATAGTAAAAAATAACTACAGCAAATTCCCTTCCATCAATTCTAGAAACTATGGAGAAAATATTGGTACACAGATATGTTCAAATGGATATTTTGATTTTTTCAAGTCGAATGATACGGTTGAAGTTATCGCATAACTCGGTTCTCAAGTAGACAATGTTATCGTTAACTTGACTCGTTTTGAATTTTGAGTGATGTTCCATAAAGTAGTCACAACAAATTAAGAGAGGTCGATGTTATTGCATGTTTTACCATTATTAATAATTATTCCAAGAAAAAGCATACTTCAACAGATTTTTAAGACTTTTAACTTATCAGTTTTGAAGTGTGTAATATATAACAGCAAGTTATAGTGTACTCAAACCAGGGAAGGTATTTTTTTAGCTTAAAGAAGATATTAATTTAAATTATAATTCCAACCGTTCTGCTTTTCTCATAATTTAACTTGAAAGCAGATCCCACAAAAACAAAATATACCATTCAAAATAATTTATTGTCAAAGAGTAAAAATATATATTGGTCCTAATTGTTAAAATAAAAGACGATTCTCTGTACAGCGTATTCACAGACGGTGCCAACGATAAGAAGCAAGGGTTCCAATGGGACTGTTTCTTTATGCACAGTTAGCTCCCCTAATCACTTACTGGTGAGTTTCGGTCGATAATGCAAGTGGATCTGGATGTAAAATTGGTCATTTTCAAAATTATGCCTTGCCGATAGACGAAGTTGTTTGGTAAAAATTAATATAGCAAGTGCAACAGTCTCATTGACTTGGTCGAGGGTCAAAGTCTGTGTCAATAGGAAATCAAACACAAAATATCCTAAATTCTTTTTATTTAGAAATTCTGTGATTGTTTTATTATGCCGTTGCGACGAAAAGTCGGTCATATTGTTTACCCCGTCCGTCCGTCCGCAGGGGTACATGGTATTCTCAAAACTTCTCCTACAGTTTGTGAGCTAGAAAGTTTTTATTTTTCAGATCATTGTACCTATATTGGAAACGTACATGTGATCAGGATTTTACTTTTGTGCATTTTTCTGGAAAATATACATTGCACCTGTTGAATTTGTTTGGTGATTTTTCACAGTGGGTGCAAATTTTGTCTGCGCAACTCCTTCTATAGTTTGATGGTAGTATTTTTTTTTATTTTGCAGATCATTTGTGCCTATATTGTAGATCTGCATGTGTTAATACTTTTGAGCTTGCTGCATTTTTCTAAAACAAAATACACATTAGTCATTTTTGGGGTTAATTAGTAAAAGAAGGTGGGTAGTTTTTCCTCCCAAATATTCCTACAGTTTAAATGCTAGTAAGTTTTTATTTTATAGCTCATTTATATACCTATCGAAGATGGCATGTGGTAAAGATTAAAATTTTCATACTGTGTATTTTTGTTTTGCTAGACACATTTTATTTTGCAGTTCATTTGTACCTATATCGCAGATATGCAAGTGGCTAGGATTATAATTTTCATACATTTTTTAAAATATGTAATGAATGTAATGTATATACAACCTACTCTGACGAATTTGTGTAGATGGTGTAATTGACGGCCAGTTTTGACCAATCAAATCTTCCATGGTATAAAAATTGCATTAGAATTTTTATCAAGTGGATTGCTTGCTTCAGATAAAAATGTTTTGAATGTGATGTTAATTCCATTGTATATATATCCTGCCTTCTTTCCATGTCTTCTTGTTTTCTTCATGTCACTGCATTTTGATTCGTGTAATCCACATATAATATGTAACTTCTTTATTTCTTAAGTTTTTCAGTCTTGCAAATATTTTGCCATTTTCTTCAAAGTTTACAGCATTTTTCTCTTTAAGTGCAAAAAAAGTTTGTTCACTTGCCTAAATATCTGATAAAGCTGGGTGATCGAGAATCTATAATTTGTTTAGAATTTACGTTTGGTGAGCAGTATGTCAGTTATACCAGTTATCAGTTAACAAAAGAAGGCAGCAGTCGGAAACGACAGATACTCCCCTTGCCAATCTGTATTTTGTTCATATAAGTCAATATCATACTACCTAACAATCACCTGCTCAAACTATCCCACTGGTATTATAAACCAAACAAAAACTTTAATCTGTATCCCTCATGTATGAAATGTAGGTTTATGTGAACTAATTTTTATTACGAACAACATGACTATCCAAAACGCATATACAAGTAAAATAATATTCCTCTGCCTGCTCTAGTATCTCTAGTAAATCAAGACTTAAGATGAAAATTTAACGGGAGTCACTCATACATGAAATGTAGGTCAAAGTGAACTTATGATAATCGATGGCCTCGTGGTTATCCAAGACGTATTTACTTACAAATAAAATATTCCTCTATCTACTCTTGTAACTAAGATTTGCACTCTATCACAAACATTGATCCGATTCACTCATGCATAAAATATACATCAAGGTGACCAATTTTTTGTTCTAACGTAATGTTCCATCCAAAATGTATCTGTGGACAATAGCTCGCTAATGAATGCCTTGTGCGTCAAAAAAAATGCATAAACGTTAACTTTGTGACAGACAAACGGTCAGAAACGGGAGAAATGCTATATCATCTCCCAAAGCTCGTTGGGTGAGTGGATAATCAATGCAAAAATCTTATAAGACAACGGCAGTAGAATACCGAAGGAACATTTCTTTCTTTGAAAAAACTACATCGCTCTTTTTGTTAATTTTTGCGTCTTCGGTTTGTGTAAATTTTTTGTTTTGACATCAGTTTTAACATAATTAAAATGGGCGTTTCAATCTCAGTAAAATCATTTGACCAATCGGCCAGCCCATTTTCTATTTGTCTAATTATGTGAACATACAGCATTTTCAAACATTTCCATTCATGAAGTTGAGTATAATAAGCAATTTTCTTTAACAACTTTGTTCCACCAATTCTTCCTATTTCAGAAATTTTTGTAGGAGCTAAAATCTCTTATTCACCAGCAAAAAAAAAGATTAAATTCTTAATCATCAAATTCAATATTAGAACCCGCAAATTCAAGTTCTAATTTTGACTGTGGCCACATTTGTTTTCTAACAACTTCATTACTTCGATGATAAAAATACCTGATTTTGTTTTACTTTTTGTTTTCTTAACTACATTAGGATTATCTATATAACTACGATATAAATTATCTACATCCTCGTTATCAGAGAATAAATCATCAGAATCTAAATCTAAAATATCTCTTACAGCTTTCACTGCTTTAGCTTTCAAATTAGTGTTTTTTCTTAGGTCTTGAATGTTGATCATTTTATCATCTTTAACATTTTTCTTTTTTGAATAACCAGCAAATGTTTGAATAAATTTAGAATCACCTTTTTCTTTGTCTGTTTTTTTTTTCTGGAGTTCTTTTCTTCCGTCTTGGATTTGTTTCCTCAATTTTCTTTCTTTTCTTCCAGTTTCTTCTCACTCTTGATTTTATTTATTGACTCCAACTCTTCCTTCATTTCCCTGAGTTCATCATCATCATCATCATCATCTGATTCTTCATTTTCATCTGCACTATAAGTAGATTTAACAAGTGGGTTTCGACCTCCCTCATCCTCTACGTAAAAGTGCCCTGATTTTACTGGTGACATCTCCTTGTCTACATTAAATTCATTCTATGCCATATCTGCGTTGTTTGGAAAACAACTGCTACCTTCCAGGGCACCATCCATTCCTCTGCTAGCCTTTCCTCTTCGTAGTTTTCGGGACATCAAAATTCAAAAACTTCTTGTTGGCACAATATCATCAAAACTTCTTGTCCGTACAATCAACAGCCATCAAAAATCAAGATCGCTCTCAGAATTTTCATCAAAACTTTTACATAATAATGCGTAAGGGATAAGAAAACAAACAAATATAGTTACGGATTAACAAAGAAAAAATTTACTTAGCAAATAAAAATAAAAGATATGATTACTTGAGAAAAATTTAATTTTAACACCTCCCCCGCATAACCAGATAGATCCAGATAAATCTAATGTAATCCAAACAAATCAGCGAAGTGGAAATTTATAGATATTTCACTTTGCTAATTAAATTATTTGAATATTAAATTATTCCGGGAAGTGATGATCACAGAAATCAAGTCCAAAGACATGGCAAAAACGTTAACAGAGAAAACAAAGACAAAACAAGGACATGAGGCAGTCTCAAGGCACGGAAATAAAAAGACATTAAGAACTAAAGCACTCATGGTGTGAAAAAACGGTGCTACGGAAGGGTAAGCATGTCCTAGCCCTCTAGCGACAACGACACACTATCAGTGAGGCATATATTGTTCTGAAATATCTGTGAATGGAACAAATGGGCAACAAGTTGTGATTTAAACTTAAAAAGGGAAATGGCTAAAGGCTTTCACAAAAATCCCTTCAAACATCGTTTTATTTCGGCATCTAGTAAGTGTTCTACTACTAATTTATCCTTCCATTTAACTAGTTCACTTACTTGTATAAAGGAATTTGTTATTAAATACTGTGAAAAAACTTATCAAAACTCTGGTGTAAATTACTTTTGGAGTGTAAAAAATTCAATTGAAGTTTTAGATAAACTACAATCTATTCCAAGTCCATCAACAGTTATGATTTCTCCACACTTTATACTACCCTTCCACATAAGTTGATTAAATCAAAATTGGGACAACTTATTTAATGGTCTTATAAATTTTCTGGTCTGCAGTTCATTTGATCTAACAAAAAGCAAGGATTCTTCTCTAATAATATATACATTAATTATTATTCCTGGACATGTGATAATATGATGAATGCACTCAATTTTTTGCTGGACAACATTTTTGTTCGTTTTGGCAACACTATTTATCAACAGGTCATAGGTATTCCCATGGATACAAATTGTGCACCTCTCATTGCAGATCTTTTTCTGTTCTGTTATGAACGAGACTTCATGAAATAACTTCAAAAAGGAACCACATAAAACAGTGATAATCTTATTTCTATTTTCAATGATAACAGCAGGTATATTGACGATATCGCTACTATTGGTAATCCCTAGTTTTTAGATTATGTAGACATTATTTACCCACAAGAACTGAAATGAAATAAAGCTAACAATGATTTCAAATACTGCCCTTTTCTGGATCTAACTATCGTTATTGACGCTGGTAAAATAACAAATATATGATAAAAGGGATGATTTTGATTTCACTATAACTCATTTCCGTTTTCTTGACGGCGACATCCCTCAAGCGCCATCATACGGGGTGTACATTTCTCAACGTTTCGCACGTGTTTGTTCTACTCTAGACGATTTTAATGAACATAACCTTACTATCACAACCAAACTTTTACAACAGGGTTACAGATTTCATAAGTTGTTGAATACCTTTAAGAAGTTTTATAACAGATATGAATATCTAATATCTACATATGGCGTTACTCGCAAACAGCTGTATACTAAGGGCATTTCTAATCCTCGTTTTTACGGTAAAGTGGTTAAAAAATGCCAAAACTGATTTTAAATCCAGAAAAGCTGGGATGTTACTTACATTCTTAACGTAATTGGGGAATTTGACAAGATACTCTGCTTGCATCACTTAAATTAGCTTTGAGATCTAGTGACCTGAAGATTTTACATACATACTGGCCTCTTACTGATACTGCCGATGTCTACTGGAATATATGACCTATCTTTCAAAATAACGTATCGTCATATTCTCTCCTTTCTAGATCGTGGTCATGGAGTTAGTAGTCTTCCTGTATTGGGCTTTATTCGTATGTTTACTAAATTATAGGGAAACGAGACAGACAAAGGAGAGGTTTGGGTACCCATAAACCGGTTTAACCCTACCGCTGGCTTTTGCTAAAGCCGGTACCAAGTCCGGCTGTCCCGAGTTCCTATCGTAGTTTACATTTGTCTTTTGTCTTATTTTTCCTGTGTAGTTCCCTAGCAGATTGTAATTATAATTTTCAGCCATTGTAGGTGTTTCCTGTTGTCCCTTTTATTTAATTCTATTCGAGCCAAGTGATTATGCTCATTTCTAAAAAAAAATAGAAGGTGTCTTTATACTGCGTGAAGCGTGATGTTTCTATGTAAAATTTGTCTACAATTGATTGTGGGCTTTCCAACAAAGACAAGGTATTTCACGTAATCCACCAACTGAGGACGCACCACGTCAGTTCTATAGACAGTTGTAGTTTTTTTTTTATCGGGGAAAATTTACTGGATATCTTTATGTACATGCTTGCTAAAGATTATTTACAGTAAGAGCAAAAAAAGACATTTCACAAATCGAACAATCCGGCAGCTAACCACACATAATTGTTTTGCTTGGAATGTTTGTTAACGATAGCCTCAACCGCGGGTAAACGATAACAACGATATTATTAAACAATGTTAACGGCCACATGTTAACGTTGGATCCTGCATCCGACTTGAAAAAAAAATTTTGTATATTTATACATATGTCACCAATATTTTCTCCAAAGTTTTTAAATTTTGACCCTACATTTTCGTAAATCTGCGATAATTTAAGAAAATTGTACAGTATTTGTAGGAGTATCGGCTTACACCTGTGTTGAAGAATTAATTGCAGTGTTATTTCTTCACGTTATTGCTTTTTTATATGTGAGTGCAAATACATCATACATACCTTCAAAAATGTAACACAATTATTAAAACTCGCCGTTTTCTTAGGACACTTGTTGTTTATTTTGCCCTTGTACACAACCGGGTCAACGATGACCACCGAGTCTGCGATCACGGGTTTACCGGGGTCTTAATGGAATTATACAATTACCCTTATTTTTAGTTTTTTTTCAATTACAAAATAATTTAAAAATGACAGATTTGTATTGTGAAACTATTTGATAATTTTTCAGTTTCCAATTTTGCTGTTGAAAAAATGCTGTAGTAACAACTATACTTGATTGATATTTTTCCTTTTAACAACAGATATACCTGGATGTGGCATGTATGAAACACAAAATGCACAATGTAACATGAAATCGGCGTATTTGTTGTCTCCATTTTACTCGGGACTTTATAAAAATTCGGAGGTCAAGAGTTGGGAAATAGCCGGTAAACGTGGACAATATATTCATTTGAACTTTCTTGATATTGATTTTTTAAGTAATAGTGGATTCACTTTTAACTCGGAACTAAATCGCGATGTACTAAGTGATACAAGAATGTATTCTTTCGTTGAGGTGTTTGACTATGCAACAGGAACTGAACGATTATCACTAGGCCGTTTCACAACTTTCGACCCACTACTCCGACTTGGTCTGAAATCTAGTTGGGAAAAAATGGACGTTGAGTTTCGGATAACAAAAGATACAAAGGCAACTGGATTGTATGCAAAATACAGTATAATAGATATGGTATCATGGGATTATGGGACCGTTAGAGGTATGTTAAAAGTAACTTTTAGCTATACAAGAAGACTTCTAATATTTAACGACAGGATATGGAGTAAATGAACATCAGACCATAACAAATATTCAAACTTCAATTAATTTTAATTAACTGTTTGACCATTTCGGAAATATAATCCTCATCAGCAGCTTTAGAACCCAAACATAGAAAATCCAAAATATTTAAAGAAATATTTAAAATGCATAAAACCAAACGAAATCTGATTAATCAGTAATATGAAATTTAGCTAAGGATAAAACTACGATGGAGGGAGTTAAACCTTAGGATTAAAAAATTACATAAATTAAGAAAATAGTTATAAACAAAGTGTACACATGATATATAATTTCACGTACAAGTACACCATACATAAGAAAAAACATACGTCTCAACACGAGAATTGTTTTACCAACTCCACACTGCATTCAAAGATAAACTCCTGTATTGAGGATGTATTCTCCTGAGGGGTCAAAATTTTGCTGCATAAAGTTTTTCACGAAACCTACATTTTTAAAATGCGAAGACCCTTAAAAAATAATTTTTGAAGAGAAAACCATATGCCCGTGTGCATTATTTTGCGCTATAAGTATTTGAAAACCCCTATTTTTGGCGATTTTGTAAAAATTTCGTCAATTTTGGCCAATTTGGGGCTATTTTTGGTTAAAATATCGATTTCTAGCATCAAGTTTTCTCTCAAACTTTACTTATTGTTAGATATCATGAATCTGAAGAACTATTACTAATAAAAAGCATAGATCCGTGATGATATAAGAAAGTTTTGTAAGCAAATGTTGCCTTTTTTGGTCAAGTTCAAAACTTCGTTAGAACTGTAAAAATCTAGATTTTTAAAAATTCCCATCAACTACACAGTCAAAATTAATCATTTTTGTTTAAATAGTTGGACAATTATATCTTTAAGAAATCATATGAATAAGATGGGTACTTTTCTTGAAAATGTATTTTTATTACCCCTACCCCAAAATCGGTTAAATTCTGACCGAGATCAATGGTAAAAAACAACGGCAGTAGAATACCGAAGGAACAAAGGAGTGAAATTAACAAAGATCGAAGTCCAAAGGCATAGCCAAAACGAGAACACAGAAAACAATGACGCCTGACACAAAACAAAGACGCTACACAGACACAAAGCACAGAAACAGAAATCACAACATTCAAAACAAAGCACTAACAGTGTGAACTCCAGTTAAACTGAGAGTGACATCAGGTGCTCCGGAAGGGTAAGCATGTCCTGCTCTGTTAACAGAACCCGTCACACTGTGAGTGGGTCAATCCAGGAAAATATCAAAGTCGGATGTCAAATCCGGGAAGACGTGAATCTAGCTGAAAATGTCCACTTTCATTTGGGATACTGACACGTCATATCTTTCGATGATGTTATGGTGACGGCCATAGAATTTCTTGAGGAATGAAACTAATCAAATTTGGTAAAAAATTAAAATTTTCAATTTCTCGAAAACTACTTCTCATAGGTACATAATGTTTTGAGAAAATTTGGGAGGGTCATTATATAATATAAATCAATAAAGAAATGTCACTCTTAAGGCAAGTTTTAAGAATTATTCATAAACGAGATTTGAACGAGACTAAGACCTCAGGAGAATACATTCTGTAAGAATACATTGGACATGTTGGATATCGTACAGAATTTATTTGTTAGGAAACGGGCAAGGGTGAAGGAATCTGACATCTCGAATTTGAGGTAAATGGTCATCCCAGTACTAAATTTATAACAAAAGGGACGATTTTAATTTCAAAAATCATTTTCCCTAAGTAAAAGAGAGAAATATTCTTCCTCCTGCTAATGGGGAGTATGTTTCACAGTTGATTTGTTACGCAAGAACTAGCACCAATTATTTAGATTTTTTCATTAGTCATAGTTACAAATGGATCATCGTTATCGCATAATTAATCAGAGCTTAAAAATCCGTCTTACGCGATCCTGACGATCATCAAAAATTTCTTTAAGACTTATCGGTCACATTTTGAAAAATTTGAAGTTTCGGTCCGAACTGTGAAGTAAGACTTTTTTTACTTAGTACTGGGATGAACAATGTGTCTTTATAGTCTACGACCTCTAAAAACAATGAAGAGTTGCTTTTGAGTTGCTGCGGGACCCTTCATCAATGGAAGGGGAGGAGTTGTGTGCCTTAAAACCGATTTAACCCACAATTTTTTTTTCTATGAAATACCTGTACCATATGTCAGGACCAATTTTCGGTGGTTTTGCACCTACTGTGGAATAAAAAAGATAACAGGAAACACCTACAATGGCCCAAAAACATAG
>MJUU01029711.1:0-16389 GCA_002080025.1 Modiolus philippinarum
TCGCTAACTGATCTCAGAGAGTGTGGCACTAGGAGAGCCCCAATTCCTGAAAAAAAACTATGGAAATGAAAATCTTGGAGGCTTTAAGAAGCCCAGAGGTGTTAAATCAAGTGATACCAATCCTTTCACATCAAATCTGTGAATCCATCTATTCAGTAATTGATGACAAAATTAAAGCTAGTGTTGAAGAACAAATTAAACCCCTTCATGAAACCATTGAAAAACAACAAAACAATAGATGTCCAGTCGACTAAAATATGTGAACAAGTAATAAAAATCAAACATCTAGAAACCATTCCCAACTAAAATATTATATCTATTGATGAACAAAACAAAAAACTTGATTATCTACACCAAAAAATATTTTTATTGGAAAATAGATTAGAAAATCAGGAACAATATTCCAGGAGAACAAGTCTCCGTTTCCACAATGTTGCTGTCCCTGTAGACCCAAAGGATACATAATACATCCAGTTAATACTGATGATTTGATTCTGGACATCTGCAATAACAAACTAGGCCAACAACTTACTTTAAATGACATAGGTAGATCTCATGTCATAGGAAAGCCTAGACAGGGAAAGTGTCAGATAATTGCCAGATTCTTGTCTTACCGAACTCGCCATAAAGTCTACACAAACAAAAAAATGCTCAAGAATGATCCTGATGGCCACTTTATAACTGAAAACTTGACCCCGTTCAGGAATAGCCTAGTTGAAACTCTGTCAAAGATTAGATATGATGGTGTAATTCATGCATATTGGACTGCTGATGATCGAATATTTGCAATGAAAATTAATGCAGGACGTCGAATGGTGATTAACAGCTTTGACGACATCACCCGTCTAAAAAACACGCAAGAAAAATCAGGACGTAGACAAGAAAGAGACTCTCTGAGTGAATCTGAGGAGACAAAATAGTTTGTTATGTTCTATTAAAGATAATTAAACTGTCTTGCAATTAGTCTTTTATTTTTAAATTCAATCTTCTGAGTGACTTTCCGTTTTCCTGTTTTTATTGATTTTGTGTTTATATTTTCATGCCATATTGTAATATTTCTAAATATAAACTATCTTTTTGATATGTTATTATAATCAAAGCTCCGATGGAGCTGAATCTCGAAGCCCCGAAATTCTACATGTGGCAAAACTTCGTAGTCATCCTAAGAACTACTGCATACGTCTGCATGTATCAAGTTATAGTCCGTAATACGTGAAAATAATCGGATTGTGTGATTTCGCATGTTGATTTCATTGCAATTATATGTTATCAAGCGCATTTGGCCACTTATTGCGATTTTTAAGGTTTAAAAGGCGACCGCAAAGAGAGAGCCTTTTAAGAAGTTTTCAGTCTTTAAAATCGCTGTAACTGGCCAAGTTGCGCTTGATAATTAATTTGTGCGAAAATTCGAACGAACAAATAGCGATGTTTGTATTTTGAATGCTACGAAACATTTACTACACTATTTAAGAATACACACTACAACGACTCGTTATTGATTTTTTGTATCTATGAATGGGGACATGTTTGACCTAAAAAAAATAATTTAAACCATAATTATAGAACACCAATCCCTGAATCTATTAAGCACTAATTGATACTCAAAACAATAAATACGTTACTGACTTTGAAAATTTATAAACGTAATGTAATAAACCCAATGCTATAATACTAAATTAATCGCGCTTCTGGACACGTGTACTTATGTAAACTTTAAATATAGATCGCTTCAGCTGAATACACATCTGACGTGTTTATCGTATGTTTCATTTTAAACGAATAAAAACATCTTATAAAGGTCAATGGGCGTGTTTTCCCATCAGATATAAAGACAGCCATTCATTTTCTATAAGCAACGAGTAAAAAAACGAGTAATTTGATTAACATGCATATTGTTTTCAGTTTAATAAAACAACACTGTATTCAACTCAAGAAAATGAAGAAATATAACTTAAATACTAAATGTATCCGATTTTGAAAGGAACTTGCGCACTATATTTTATTGGAAGCACGAAGATCATCTTTTAGAGCTGTTAATAGGCTTGAAGCCTCATGCGGGGCACGTGATTTTTTCTTGCCATATCAATATCTCTCCAGCCATTTCATGGCTTCGAGATAAAAATCACCAAATATTTTCCTGCCATTAAGTTTTTCTAAACATAAAATATATATCAATATAATATATATCTATTTTGAAATGTAATTCCAAAAATCAACATTCATTCATATATTAACTTGGCATAAAACAGACTACTAAAACTGCATATATGGCCCATTTATAGTAAGACACACTATTACTATGACCCAAATATAGTATGACACGAATACTACACATGCGCATGCGTGTGTGTGTGTGTGTTTTTTTTTTCTTTTCTTGTTTTGATCAGTCAGCTGATCTAGTTCTTTAAAGGTATCTTTCGAGGTAACGCGTGTTCATATGAGAAGTCTTATACTCAAAACATAATGACCTATATGAGGTCGTCTGGACAGCTTGAATCTTTGTGCCATATGTTGCTGCTGTCCAGGCGACCTCATATACTCATTTACAATTATCTATCTACATTAAAGTGCATTCTGTTTAATATTCTTGTTTTTTGTGGCTTTAATATCATTATAATTATTATTTATTACAGCTGTTATATGTATCATTATGAAGCACATCTCGTTTTGGATTGTCTGCTACAATGCTGTTTAACTAGCATGTTACAAATAATGTGTTTAAGCATAGAATGTTATTTATATAATACAACTGATACATGCTACCCGATGGTAAATTGGTGTATGAAAAAATCGTTATCATTTTTCTTTTTTTTATCTGGAGTGCTAATAAACATTTCAGTCCGAAACGGTTCTGTATGCTTCATTAAAAAAAATAACCTATATTAGGTACAACAAATTAAAGGGAAACCGTCAATATAAATATAGTTTATAAATGTATATGATTGAGTCAATCCTGGGTTCACATCACAAATGGACAGTGCTATATGTGAACTTGGGTCATTATTTTAGTCGGACTTTAGTCGGGGCGACATATTGTTATTGTTATGTTTCTTTATTATTTTATTATTATGTCGCCCCAGACGTAGTCGGGGCGACATATTGTTATTGTATTGTTTCTTAATTATTATTATTGTATTTTCTTTGTGTTCTTCCAATGATTTTTGTCTGGGCTTATTTGGGAAAGCAGCTTGATGTATTTAAATGAAACTTGGCAGGTAGTTGGATGACCATGACGAGAAGTGCAGGCTGCGAAAAAATTTTTCAAAATGGCCGCCATTTCCAAGATGGCCGCCAATTTACGTCAAAAATTATGGATTCAATATCTCAGGAACTGCTCAGAAGCATTGGTTCATATTTTGTATAAATGTTCGGTAAGATGAGAGGAAGGAATCTATGTGACAAAAATTTTCAAAATGGCCGCCGTTTCCAAGATGACTGCCGAAATACGTAAAAATTTCAACATTGTCTGATTTCAACGAAAATTGATTTCTAGGTAGATTTTGATGCTGCGAACAAGATTGAAGCATCGAATGGGCTGTGAGGGGTGACATCGGCTATTGCTTGCAATTGCAAATCTAGTTATTATTAAGTCTCCCAAACGAAGTTGGGAGACTTATTGTTTCTGTTGCGTTTCTTATTATTATGTCGCCCCAGACGTAGTCGGGACGACATATTGTTTTTTGTCCGTTTCTCTATTATTATTATTATTCCGCTTTCTTTCTTCCAATGATTTTTGTCCGGCTTCGTTCTCAGAGATGCCTGGACAGAATTCATTCATATTTGGTACAAAGTTGGATCACCTTATGAAGTTGTGCCTCCACCAAAAAAAATTTTCAAAATGGCTGCCATTTTCAAGATTGCTACCCAGTTACGTCAGTGTTTTGCATATGTCGGATTTCCATAAAAATCATCAAATCTCAAACATGCCTTGACAGATTTCATTCATATTTGGCAAAAAGTTGAATCACTATTAGAAGATGGGCATGCGGAAAAAAAATTCAAAATGGACGACAATTCCTAGATGGCTGCTAAAATATGTCAAAATTTCAACTTTGTCCGATTTCAACGAAATTTGATTTCTAGGTAGATTTTTACGCTGCGAATAAGCTGGAATCATCGAATTTGCTGTCAGGGGCGACATCAGCTATTGCTTGCAATTGCAAATCTAGTTATTATTCCGCTTTCTTTCTTTATTCTCGTCCGGATGAACTTGTCCGAACCAGATCTCAGTGACTATTTGACCTAGAAATTTAAAACTTTGTAGGATGTTGGCCCCATATATCTAGTTGTGCCTTAAACAAAAATTTTTGAAAAGGGGTTTATTAAGGGTACATTTGGGGGGCTCAAAAAGAGGTGGGGTCTGCAATATTAACCCTATGGGAAAATGAAATTTTGGATATTTTTCACCCTATTTCTCACTGCATCTCAAAAAGTTTTAATACTAGCTTCATGAAACTCCATAGGAAAGGAATTTTTGATGTAAGAAAGGGTTCTACAGCATTGGAACTTTCAAAATAATTTCGGTTGTCATGGAAACCAAACAAAAAATGGAAATTTTTAGAAAATAATAGTTTATGCTAATGATTATATTATGATCACAGCAATACATATCACATATGTTATAAGGGGAACCCCTGCCCAAATTTTTTTTTGAAAGAGGTCTGAAATTGGGTTTAATGGACAAAAGAGCATTTTGTTGCCATGGAAACAAAACCAGATACTAATTTTTTGGAAAAATCAGGTTTTCTGACAAAAAAGACAGAATTTTGAGAGATATGTATTACATAGCTTTTAAGGGGAACCCCTGCCCAAATTTTTTTGGAAAGGGTCTGAAATAGGGTGTAATGGATAAAAGAGCATATGTTATAAGGAAGCAAAACCAGAAACATATTTTTTTGTAGAAAAATTGAGTTTTCTGATTAAAAAGAGGAATTTTGAGAAATATGTATTACATAGGTTATAAGGGGAACCCCTGCCCAAAAGAGCATTTGGTTGCCATGGAAACAAAAGCTGAAACTTATTTTTTCTTTTTTTTGAAAAACCAGGTTTTCTGATAAAAAGAAGGAATTTTGAGAAATATGTATTACATAGCTTATAAGGGGAACCCCTGCCCAATTATTTTTGGAAAGGGTCAGAAAATGGGTGAAATGGACAAAAGAGGACTTTGTTGCTATGGAAACAAAACCAGAAACGTATTTTTTTGTTGAAAAATTGAGTTTTCTTATAAAAAAAGAAATTTTGAGAAATATGTATTCAATAGGTTATAAGGGGAACCCCTGCCCAAATTTTCTTTTGAAAGAGGTCTGAAATTGGGTTTAATGGACAAAAGAGCTATTTGTTGTAATGGAAACAAAACCAGAAACTAATTTTCTGGAAAAATCAGGTTTTCTGATAAAAAAAAGGAATTTTGAGAAATATGTATTACATAGCTTATAAGGGGAACCCCTGCCCAAATATTTATTTTTTTTTTTTTGAAAGGGTCTAAAATAAGATGTAATGAACAAAAGAGCATACGTTATAAGGAAGCAAAACCATAACCATATTTTTTGTAGAAAAATTGAGTTTTCTGATTAAAATGAGGAATTTTGAGAAATATGTATTACATAGGTTTTAAGGGGAACTCCTGCCCAAATTTTTTTTTTGGAAAGACGTCTGAAATAGGGTGTAATGGACAAAAGAGCATTTGGTTGCCATGGAAACAAAAGCTGAAACTTATTTTTTTTTTGAAAAATCAGGTTTTCTGATAAAAAGAACGAATTTTGAGAAATATGTATTACATAGCTTATAAGGGGAACCCCTGCCCAAATGTTTTTTTGGAAAGGGTCTGAAAATGGGTGAAATGGACAAAAGAGCACTTGGTTGCCATAGAAACAACACCAGAATATCATGTATGTTATAAGCCGTAAGGCTAACCCCTGCCCAAATTTTCTTTTGAAAGAGGTCTGAAATTGGGTTTAATGGACAAAAAAGCTATTTGTTGCCATGGAAACAAAACCTGAAACTATTTTTTTGGAAATCATGTTTTCTGATAAAAAAGAAGGAATTTTGAGAAATATGTATTACATAGGTTATAAGGGGAACCCCTGCCCAAATTTTCTTTGGAAAGACGTCTGAAATAGGGTGTAATGGACAAAAGAGCATTTGGTTGCCATGGAAACAAAAGCTGAAATGTATTTTTTTGGTATAGAAATTGAGTTTTGTGATAAAAAATAGGAATTTTGAGAAGTATGAATTACATAGGTTATAAGGGTCACCCCTGCCTAATTTTTTTTCTTAGAGAGTCTCGTAATGCCTTGAAATCCGATATGGGAGTTCGTTTGGGAGACTTTTGTGTTTCGCTTGCGAACACAGTTATCACTTGTTATTATTATTGTTCTTCCAATGATTCTTGTCCAGACTTTTCTGAGAAAACGGTTTGATGTATTGAAATGAAACTTGGCAGGAAGTAAGATCACCATAAGACGAAGTGCAGGGTACGAAAAAAAAATTCAAAATGGCCGCAATTTCCAAGATGGCCGCCAAAATACGTCAAAATTTCAACGTTGTCCGATTTCAACGAAAATTGATTTCTAGGTAGATTTTTACGCTGCGAACAAGGTGGAAACATCGAATTGGCTGCCAGGGGCGACATCAGCTATTGCTTGCAATTGCAAATCTAGTTGTTATTTCTTGTTTGTAATATAACTTGTGTATTTGCTTTTAAGCTATTATCCCTTTAATTTTTATTGTATCTATAGTGAATATATCCTGATTATAGCAATTAAAGGACCATGATATAAAGTAAAAATAAAAATCTTCTGAAATGTACAATGTCATTTACATAATTATATTATCTGTTAAGCTATGTAACATTTATCCAAGAATTGTTTTAAAAATCCCAATTTGTTTGGTTTATTTGTGAAATGATGATTCGTGTAAATTATCTGCATGTTATCTTTTACTTTCTTTCATTCATGCTAGATCATGCATTTATGTTCTTTTTTATTTGTGTACCTGTGTGTGTGTGGATTATATGTACCAAAACTTTTAAATGGTCGTCTCTCATTAACTGATCACGTCATAGTCGAAATTAATTATATAAATCTAAATGGGTATTTGTATCCAACATTACAGAGCGGCCATTGGTTTGTTCAATTTACGAAAGAGAAAGCAAAAAAGTATATCACATTGTCAAAAGAATACATATTTTAACATATTACTTACCAACTTTAGATGCTCTCTTCTTGTCTTATCGTTATCCGTTTTACAAAGTTTGAATTTTGAAATCAATATTGTCTTCCTGTTGTTTGTATTACAATTTATTCTACTCATTGGCAATGTTGAACAAAATTCTGGTCCACAAACACATGACCAGTCGAGTGCACCTTCCAGTTATAGTGAAAATTCTATATCCTTATGTCATATAAATATTCGAAGTCTGCGACACAAGTTAAAATTTCTTGAAAATTTCGCTGATGATTTTGACATAGTTGCGTTAACGGAAACTCACTTATCTCAAAATATCCAAAATGAAGATCTTGAGCCTTAATCATTTTCAACTCACTTAGCATGTGGTGTCTTTGGTCTTCCGTCTTTTTGTTTTGCTTTTGCCTTGTCGCTGGACTTTGATTTGTGTAATCTTGTGCTTTTTTCCTTTGGTATTCTACTGCCGTTGTTTAGCACGTCGCGACAGGTCGGCTTTTGGTGGGGGAATTATAATCTATAGTAAGTGATTTAGCTGTAACACGTCGTCTAGATCTTGAAAATGTAACAGATAAAATGCTGTGGCTTGACATACGTGGGAAGGGTCAGACATGTCTTTTATGTTGTACTTATCGACCTCCGAATACAGATAACGAGTATTGGGCACGCTTAAATCATGCTATTGGGATGGGGTTTCAGTCAAATGATAATATAGTTATCTGTGGAGACATGAATTGTGATCTACTCGTCCAAAATAATAATAAATTAGTCGACACGATGAATCTGTTTAATCTAACGAACGTAATTAATAAAGCAACACGGACAACTGATACTAGTAGTAGTCTGTTAGATGCAGTTATTATTAGCGATACTTTGAAATGTACCTACTTTGATGTATTAATTATTCCACCTGAAATAAGTGATCACGATGCAAGTGTAGCTTTACTGAATGTCCAAAATGCAGTTCTAAATCTTTTAAAAGGGAAATTTGGATCTACGACAAAACGGATAAAGAAAAAATGTTAGAATTGTTAAATGATATTGATTGGAAAGCTCTTCTTGCCGACTTGGATGATGTTGATGATATGAATACTGTTTTAACTAATACATTCCTCCATATTGCCAGGTAGTGCATTGCAATCAAATTAGTAACTGTAAGAAATAATGCGAAACCCTAGTTTGCAAATGAATTAAGAAGGGAAATTCGGAAACGAGACAGACTTCGAAAATTGGCAATTAAATGCAAAACGGAATCAAATATTCGTAGATACAAACAACAGCGAAACAGAGTAAATAATTAAAAAAAACTGCAAAAGAAAATTTTGAAAAAAACTAGATAATATTATTTTATACAATACATCAAATCCTAAAACATATTGGAAGATAATGAAAATGCTTGTCAAATCAAACAACGGTTCTCACAATATCCCCCTTTCAGAATATAATACACGATGATACTTTGGGAAATACTGTATACGAAGATGACGAGAAATGTCAATTGATGAATAAATATTTTAGTTCAATTTCTGATATAAAAGATGAAAATGTTGCACTTCCGCATATTGAGCCAAAAACTGATCACGAGTTGAATAATATTTTTGTAAATAAAGATGAAATTGTCGATATCATTAAAATATTAGAATAAGAAATCGGGACCAGACATAATTAGTCACAAAATGTTAAAACTTTGTCCGGAAATACTTGCTGAGCCCATACAAATAATATTTAATAAATCTCTGAGTGAAGGCAAATATCCGTCGTCATGGAAAATTGCCAACGTAACTGCTATTTTTCAAAAAGGGGACAATTCATTGCCCTCTAATTATCGCCCCATATCCTTAATAAGTTGTGTAGGAAAAATAATGGAACGTGTGGTATACAAATATATATATAACCACCTCAATAGATATAAACTTATATATGAATATCAATCTGAATTCCTTCCTAAAAATTCAACAGTGCACCAGTTACTAGAAATATATAATTGTATCTTAAATTTACTAGAGCAAAAAGAGATAAATTGCTTTGTGTTCTGTGACTTTTCTAAAGCCTTTGACAAAGTTTGGCATATAGGATTATTACATAAATTAAAATCGTATGGAATTCATGGTAACTTGCATAAATGGCTTAGTGATTATTTATTTGAGCGCAAACAGAGAGTTGTTGTTAAAAACTCAAATGTCGTCCCTTAACCTTGTTAAAGCTGGTGTTCCTCAAGGTTCCGTTTTGGACCCTTTATTGTTCATTATCTATATCAATGATATTGCAGAGACACTTATATCTTTAACAAGACTGTTTGCTGATGACACTTCCTTTAGCTACTCAAGTGATGATCAATCACAAATTCAAAACGTGACTGATCATGATTTGAGTGCACTAAGTGAATGGTCGAAAAAGTGGCTAATGTCATTTAACCCCGAAAAAACAGAAATAATGTTATTCGCTAATACTGAAGTTTCAGAGATATGTTTTAGATTTAATGGGAAAAAATTCTCGTCACAAAATCTCACAAGCACTTGGGAGTAACTTTCAGCTCAGATGCTAAATGGAATACGCATATTGATAAAATGATATCAAATAACTAAATACCGAAGTTACTGTGAATTTTGATTCTGCATATGCGCATTTCGACAACTTATGTCTCTTCTGTGCAGATAAAATCTAAACGTTTTGAAGACCATAAAGTCAAAAATGTTTAAAAACTGATAGAGAACAAATTACCAAATATGATCTAAATAGAAAGCCAAAATCATCTAAGGACAGAGCTTTGCATGAGGGAGATACTCCTTACTTTTAACAGAATTTACAAAAATTAGATATTGTAAAGTTCCAAATAGAATCGTCTTTCGGGTCAGCACCGTGTTTCAAACACTTAAATATTCTACGAAAACTAAAATTTAAGTTAAGTAGGTCAAATCTAGAAAAACTTCATTTAATTTACATTCGATCCATTCATAATTATGCTTGTGAATTATGGGACAATTGTGGTGTTGGATATACGAATAAGTTAGAACAGATTCAACTAGAAGCAGCCCGTATTGTCATTGGACTACCAACTTTTTCAAGTAAAGAAGCAATATAAATAGAAATTGGTTGGGAACCGTTACAACACCGCCGTAATAGACGCAAATTAAATATGTTCTACAATATCCAGAGTGGCAATGCCCCTACTTACCTTCAAAATTTTATACCACCAAGTATACAGAGCACAACGATGTATCCTTTGAGAAATGGTGAAGATATAATTGTCCCTTTCTGTAGGCTATCTTCGACCAGTGATTCTTTCATTCATTCTTCTATTAGACAGTGGAATAATCTAGACCTTACTACACGACATGCAGATAACCTCTCTAAATTTAAATTATTGCTTAAAAACTCTAGTGAAGAGAAGATCAATATCCGTAGTTATTATTACTTTGGACAACGAAAGCTTAATACTATTTTAGCACAGTTTAGATACTCGGCAACCTTTCTAAACAACGATCTTTTTAGAATAAACGTGTTATCAAACCCATCTTGTCGTTGTGGTGCTCCATGTGAAGACTACAACAATTTTTTCTTTGTATGCCCATTATATTTTGACCAGCGTGGTGTTTTATTAAATAATTTGGTCTGGTTGCCCGAATGTCTTGACGTGAACCTCAAACTTTTGATTAGCGGTAGTGCAACGCTTACCGATAATGAAAATATAGAAAGTTTTAGAGCTGTATTCGAGTATATAAAAACTTCTTAACGATTTCTTATAGTATGATTATACTTCGAGCTTATTTACATAATTGTATAGTCCACACACACGTACACACACAACTGTTACACTTTGCGTTTCTATCCTTTGTGTATTTTTTTCTGTCTTTTTGTATTCATTGCTCTAAAAATATTTAATGAACTTGCATGCCTACATATTATTGTAATATATTGTATTTATGGAGAAGACGATCTAAGTTGGATTAACTTGTGTCTTATCCATTTTGCTGTTTGTTATTGAGCAAATAAAATAAGTTTAAAGTTTAAAGTAAAGCAAGTTGAAGTATTGCGGATTCGATATATTAATGGAATGAAGAAATTTTTATTTTTCTTATATATTTTAGGTTAAATTACAGCAAGTAGAAGTATAGCGGGCATCCATATAATATAGAATGAAGAAAATCTGCCTTTTGTTACATTTATTTAGTTTAAATTAGAATGAAGAAAATCTGCCTTTTGTTACATTTATTTAGTTTAAATTACAGCAAGTTGAAGTATTGTGTGCATTGATATAATATCAAATGAAGAAAATCGTTTTTTTTTTTTAATAATTTAGGTTGAATTACAGCAAGTTGAAGTATTGCGAGCATCAATATATTAGCGAATAAAGAAAATCTGCATTTTCTTATATATTTTAGGTTAAATAACAACAAGTTGAAGTATTGCGAGCATCGATATAATATCGCAAAAAAAAAATCTACCTTTCCTTATTTATTTGGCACGTATAAATTTTTAATTAAATTTCACCAAGTTTCAATATTGTGGGCGCATCATTATAACGTTGAAATGAAATATGCACTTCTTCTGACATTTGCTGTTTGTGGCTGTTTGCAACATATGTTATTACTACATGACTCATATTTATGCAGTTTTATTTTTTTTATTTATCAAATGGTTTATTTTACAAAATGACAGAAATTTACAGTATTACAATTTTCGAATACACAAAGGCTTGGAATAAAATTAGTCCTAGATAAAGGTGACTCTTTTCTCATAATTCTAAATATGGTTACAGCAAAATTTGAAGAAAATTGCACTCAACGTGGGAAAAATTTGTGCATTCGTCGGGTGAATTGTGTGCGTGTGGTAGGGAATGAAGGACGTATCCATCGCTGTATTAAATTTTGAGTATTTTCATTTTTTGTGTTGTTTTAGAGATCAACGACTAATGAGAGCAGTCAGGATTCTATGACAGGTTAGAGTGGTCAGGACACTATGACTGGTCAGAGCAGTCAGGGCTCTATGACAGGTCAGAGCAGTCAGGATTCTATGACAGGTCAGAGCGGTCAGGGCTCTATGACTGCTTCGTCAGAGCAGTCAGGGCTCTATGACTGGTCAGAGCAGTCAGGATTCTATGACAGGTCAGAGCGGTCAGGGCTCTTAGACTGCTTGGTCAGAGCAGTCAGGGCTCTATGACTGGTCAGAGCAGTCAGGGCTCTATGACTGGTCAGAGCGGTCAGGGCTCTATGACTGCTTCGTCAGAGCAGTCAGGGGTCTATGACTGGTCAGAGCAGTCAGGGCTCTATGACTGGTCAGAGCAGTCATGATTCAAGTTAACTTAGGGCTATTCTCATGACTCTCCCCAAGTCAACTTGGACGAGAGGTTATGTCTGCACCCTACTGTATGTAGGCTGAAGCAACGTATTCTATGTCCTTAATATGTTTTTTGAAGATCTGTTTTAGACTGAGATAAGCAGGCGACCGCTCAGTTATTTTCTGATGGCCCATGCAACTTACAGCAACAACAGTGTCGATCAAAGTATTACACCAAAAAGAACAGTAAACACAATACTCAATCATCCAATTAATGTAATTTTCTTAATCGATAAGCCCGTTACAAAGTATGCAATGAAGGGATATGGAGTAAATGCTCATGAGCAAAAGTTTCTATAAAAACATGGTAAAACAAAGCAATAGATTAACGCTTTTATTGTTGTTCTTCATTTTGAAGTCACCATGAGTACAGTATATAGACTGAGAATAAGGCTAAGTTTAGAATGGGGGTAATCAAAAAAAAAAATTCCCAACAGAATTGCAAAGAATTAAATAGACAAATCAAACAGGTGCAAAACTACAGGATAGATTTCCAAACGTAATAGTCCTGTTTTGATACCGGAATTTCAATAGAAATGATATAATGAGAGACGGTATTTGTTTGTCATCGTGTATAATAATGCATAAGAACAACTTTAAGGAGATAGAGTAGCAAAATATACATTTATGAAACTGATTCTTATAAATCGATATTTTGAAGAAACCAATCATATGCAAAGGAAATATAATGACTCAAGTCACTTAAACGGAAACATGTTTGATAAATACATGAACATTTGGAGTCATCTCCTTTTGATATGATTTTGTGGACAAAATGAGTAGCTGTAAACAACTGATGTATCTTTATATCTTCAAACTTTTCTGTTCTCTTTTTATGGCAAAAGGTAAGTGTGTTTTTGTAATAATTGAGTTTTGGGTCATATATACACCACTATCAAGACGCCCATTTTTGCAACATATTTTGACATAGGGCCTGTAAGTCTCGTACAATACTGGAACTTCCGGGATCAAAAATTGCACCCGGAAGTTACATTTTAAACAAAGATATATGACGTTTGAAACAAAAATCTGAACGTCATAATCCAAAGACGTCATGTTTTGGCGGGAAGCGTTTTCAAATTGGCTGTTTATCGTGGATTCTCGTGAGTCACATGACGAGACTTACAGACCCTATTATTTTGAAACGGACAGGATGTTGAACTTTGAGGGCCAGGACAGCCAAGAAACCAACAAACGTTTCGAGTTAAAGAGGTGCTTGATCTATCGACCAGGAACATTGTTTTAATTGTAGAAAGGGACCAAAAAGGGTGAGAGACATGCATGATGTTCGAGCCAATCGACATTCAATTGCAGCACGTGATAATAAACATTGTCAAGTCATCACGACGTTACGTGTACAGTATAGGTTTCCAGATGTTTGTTGTCGTATTTTACGGAAGAAATAGCTACTTACATTCTATTAAATTCAAAGATCGGGATATCTTTCACTCATGAAAGAAATTCTTCGTCTTTTTCGGAATTTTTTACATTCATGAAAGATACACCTTTCTTTGATTTGCTCTCATGTAAGAAGCTATTAGTGTCCAATTATATATGATTTGAAAGAGGTGGGTTCATAAACATCCCCCATTCATGATAAAAATATAAGTCAGTGAACATAATCGAGATACATACCATAGAAATCCCTCTATGTATAAATCTTATATTAAAGGTGTGGAAAGCTCAAATAGTCAAAAGTTTAAAACTTCAAACCGGCTGAGTTGATAGTAAACAGTTATTGAATTGTTTGGATTAAATATCTGTCCCTAGGTTATTGGAATGATCAAGTCTTCTTTTGAACGAGCCAAAAGGACAGATATTCTGATCTATTGTAGCGCAACCCACTTGATAACTGTTTTATTACCTACTTTATTAATTTGGGATATTAATGTACATGTTCCACCTAAAATGCTTTGACGTTGTTTACTAAAAAAATACAGATGTTGTCCAAATTGTAACCTGAAGATTAAAATGAACTGCATCTTGGTATTTTACTTTTTGATCACAATCTGCTATGGAACGTCACATGAAGAACACGAATAAGACAAAAGAGAAACGTAGACAACGATAGGAACTCGGGAGAGCCGGACTTGGTACCGGCACTAGCAAATGCCAGCGGTAGGGTTAAACCGGTTTATGGGTACTCAAACCTCCGTTTTACCTGTCCCGTTTCCCTATGGTATAAAAACATTCGAATAAAACCCAATATAGGTAGACTACTTACTCCATGACCACAACTTTGAAAGGAGTGAAAAAGACATTGCGTAATTTTGAAAGATGGGTCAAGGGGTGCTCGCCGCTAAACTGCCGGCTAGCTCAAGGAACCTGGTCTGCTGGTAGAACACTGTAACACAGAACACAGTTAACAATTTTCAGTCAAATATTTTATTCCTTATTTGTAGGAAAATCTTCAAGCAGTCACGTGCTTTTCTTTTTAAAGCCATAGAACACAACTAGTCGCAGTCTTTTTATGTTTTTATGTTTTTATTTGATGAAAGATCATTACTGACCAGAGCTCTTATCTGATACAGTAAAAATCAATGTTTTCTTAACACTCTCGATATTTCTTGCCAGAATGAGTTTTCAGTGTAGGAAAAAGTAAAACCATGCTTTCGAAAATGTCTTAGTGATATTAACTTCTTCAGTTCTTGATTATTTTTTCGATGACTAGAATAAAAGTAATTGCTTGTCACGTGTTTCACTGAACGATGTTTCACTTACAACGTTTGAATATTTCCATACCAGTATAATCAAATACAAATCTACAGATAATAAAGGGCGTCAAGCCCTTCTATATGTAGAGAGGCTGTTTTTGAGTGCCACATTGATCGCTAAAATCCGTCTGGTTTTGCAGTCGTTTCGTACATAGGCATACGGTGTCATGTTTTTCAATGACACTGTAAAAAGACTCGGACAGTGCATAAACATTAAGTAAATAAAACAATATTAATTTTACAAGATGCAGCTTTAGGATATCCACTATTATTTTAAAAGTAGTAGAAGAAATTTTCGTATTTCTCGGAAAATTTCGTATATGTTCAAAATTCCTCAAGTTGTTTTCGGCTTAAAATAAACATAAACAGGAACCTGAAATCATAAAAGACAAAAAAACTAAAGTTTAATCTTATTCTGACAAATATAAACGGTCACTTTTAAGATTTACGCCATCTCGTTCAATCCCGTAGCAACGCTCAAGTATGGCGGACAAGCTGCCTAACAACCAAATACGTGGACGAATGCAAATCGAGAGACGGAGAGTTGAAGTATATCCTCTAAAGTTATCCACATTTCTTTAACCATTTTAATTAACTTCTGTGATTTAAATATTCAAGCTGCTGTCTGTCTTTTTAAAACTGCAATGTTTCGTATATTTAGCTTGTCGTGGCAGGACACGGACATATTTTTTTTTTTAATTCAAAGAGGAAATGAAGACCATTTGTTTGCCTTCTTCATTCTGGGATGGAAGAAACGACAACATGTCATTTCATACAGATTAGTTCAATGGAATACCGATATTTGAAATTTAGGATACAACGCAGATGAAGTATGACGTCATTAACTTGAATTTCGTAGTATACTCTATGACGTCATAAGAATGAAAGTCAAAGACATTGCTTTAACAACTTAACTCGACGTTCAATGTTCAGTCTTAATCAAATAATTGATAAAATCTGAATCACAAAGAATTAATGTGTTACTTTTAGTTTTTTTTTAACCAAACGGTCAACTACATGTAGATCTCAAAATACTAACTGCAACAAACGGGGTCACAAATTGTTCATAATGAAAGCAAATATTTTTTTTTCGATAAACTGTTATGCTTGTTTGGATATCTTTGTGGATAAGACAGAAAAACGGAAATTGCAAAAA
>MJUU01029712.1:4315-32717 GCA_002080025.1 Modiolus philippinarum
TTATATCAAAATTGATGTCTAAGAACGGACAATGATGGATATTATAATTGGCTTTATTCAAAACAAGTTATTTAGGATAGATGTCCTTATAATACGTATTGAAGTCGTCATTATTTAAAGCTAAAATATCATCCAAATATCGGAAAGTGTTGTTAAACTTTTCAATTAAATGGCGTTTAGATGGGTCTTTGTTGATGTTGGTCATAGACTGAGATTCGTAGCAGTACAAAGAGAGGTCCGCTATTAGTGGTGCACAATTGGTGCCCATAGGAATTCCTATGACCTGGCGATAAATAGAGTTACCGAAACGAATGAATATATTGTCAAGTAAAAATTCAAGTGCTGAAATCATATCAAAACAAGTCCAATTAATTGAGTTCTTTTGTTTTGTATTACTAAAATGTGTTTGAAAGAAAGTAGAACAAATAAATTCACAATCGGATTTTTTGAATGCCCATTGAATAAGACGTCTGAATTTTTCCTTTATAAGATTATGTAGTAAGGTAGTATAAAGGGTAGAGAAATCAACACTTTCAAGGAATTCGAAAGGGGCATTATAAGCATTCAATTTATGAAGAACTTGCAGTGTTTGTTGCATGTGAAAAAAGTTCAAAAAAGACAACAAATTTCTCTTTGTTTTTTTTTTTTTTTTTAGAAATAAGGGCTTCTCCTCCCTAAAAATTTTAAGTCAAAAATACCATCGGACAAACATTTCAATTGTTCGTAAACTTATTGCCTTGCTTGTTTTCAGAGCTTATTATATATTTTCGTCCATCTAACAGACTTTTGTGTTGTAATTGATTGTTTAAATAACATAATTAAGCCAATGAAAAGGTTGTATTTGCGTTCAACTTTGCAAAAATGCTGTTAAATATATTGATAAGGAGACGATACATTTTACATTTCATCATATTGAGCAAATAATATTAAAGATGCGGACTTGAAATTTCAAAATTTTATACAAATTTACTGAAACCAAATCAGTAAATATGTAGAAAAACTTTGAGAAAAATCAGTAATTATACATAATAACTGGACAGAATTAGGAATTATGCATACTTACTAAGAGATTTAGTAATTAAACATATTTACTGAAATTTCAGTAATTATGTATAATAACTAATTATACACTTTTAGTGTAACATATATACTTTTCAACAATTGATTCCTTATTATAATTATTCAGTTTTGTGTATCTATACAGTATCTTCCGCTAAAAAACCCTGAATATGTATAAAAAAAGTGATAATAATGGGTTGCATATAAATTAAATGAACAAGAAACTAAGTCTCTATAAATAGCAGGTAACACAAAGGCAGTAGAATACCGAAGGAACAAACGAAATTTACAAAAATCGATGTCCAAAGACACGGCCAAAACGAGAACACAGAAAACAATGACGTAATACACAAAAACAATGATGTTAGACAGATACAAAGCACAGAAACAGAAATTACAACATTCAAAACAAATGCAATCACACTGTGAACAAAGCAATGAAACTGCGCTTTGGTTGTTTTAATTGTATTTAAGTCGCCATTAGGCCTTCAAAAATGAACTTTGCATGTACCTGATAGAAAGTGTGTGGCTGCCTTCAGCGTTGGTGTGAGCGGAATCCCTTGCTAAATGTAGAAAAACTGTACATTCATGTTGTTTTTCATTTAAAGAAGACAAAATTGATTGGCACAGTGTTTTTGCAACCACTGTCACCTGTTACCTGACAAAAAATTCAAATAACACCATATACTAGTAAACAACCACATTGCAGCCCCCCTTCTCTACCTTTTCAAAGCTTTAAATAAAAACATGATAAGTGAACAGGTATGGAGTAAATGTACATGATACAAAAAACCAAGCATAAGAACAGTGCTTTCATTGTTGTTGTTCACTTTGAAGTCAGTGCTACCCTAGGCCTGCCTTCAACAATATGCTTTGCTTATACCCCATTGTAAGTTGAAGACATTGGAATTTGAGCTTAAATGTCTCAATAATAAATATAGGATATTATATTTTTTATCTTTTAGGAAATTTGAAGATGTTATATGAAACGAAAAGAATTTAAAGTAGTTTTTCCATCTTTGATTTTTAATTCACTAGGTGATTTGCGTTTAATATACGACAGTAATCCTACAAAAGGTAGATTAGAAATATATCATGATAACCAGTGGGGAACAATATGCAGCGATGGATTTAGCCAGTCAGATGCAATTGTTGCCTGTAAACAGCTCTCATATAGTGCCAGGTAAAGTGTATGCCTTAATCATTATATATAATTGACGTTTTATACCGTACGAAAGTCAACATTCTTAAAAAAACTGCAATGAGGAGTATGTGAAATTATTTTTTCGCAAGAATAAATCTTTTTCTCAGATGATTTTTGTTGGAATTTGATGCTTTGTCTTGTATGCAATCCTGAATGAGTTCACAGAATGACGAAGGCAAAAAGAAAACAATATGGGGACAATAACATAAGTTCAGGTTGTAAAATTTTGTTTGCAAATGGGATTATATTTTCACCCTTTAAGAATGGGCTGTGTTACTGCAGTAATCTAAAACTATCACACTGGCTCGCAATGAAACGTAAGGAATACTGAAGATTAATTCATATTGTTTTATTGTGGCCCCTCCAAAATGAAAGGTGAAAAAAAATAATGAGGTTGAACTTCTACACATCAGAATTATAAGCTAATAAATACCTGTCCTCCATTCATGACACTTTGATGTTGTTCCGGCAGATAAGGCCCCTAATAACATAATTTTCATATGTAAAAATCATTTCACAAATCACACAAATGTCCACTAAAACAACGGTTTATCGGTGGATCTGCAAAATGTTCCACAAAACCTCTTTCTAAGCTTTTAACCTCCATCTTGACAGCCGTTGAAGAGGGCCTTCCAATAACTGTGATACAAGCTTTTCAAAAAGTGGTTTAAATGAGATGTGGATATTCAGAAACTTTAACGATCTGCTTGAAATCATCTTAAAATTAAGATCATTATCACTTTGCAACTGCATTAAAACTTTTGACTTCTCCGCACTTTATACTACCATTTCTCATGAACAACTGAAATCTCGGCTGAAAGATATAATTCAAAGATTTTTCTCCCCTTATAAGAACGGCGAACGAAGATAAAAGTACACTGTCATAGGCAGAGAACAATCATACTTCGTGAAAAATGAATTAGAATCACAGAAAAAGTACATGGTGGAAGAAGTGATTAAAATTTTATAGTTTCTGATCGACAATATATTTGTCTAGTTTGGAGGACTTATTTTTCTACAGACCATCGGAATTCCAATAGGCATAAACTGTGCCCCTCTTTCAGCCGATCTGTTTCTCAACTCTTATGAGGCTGAATTCATTGAAGTGTTTCTTCAACATTAAGACGAAAAACCGGCCCATTCCTTTAAACTGAGCTTCCGTTATATAGATCATATTTTATCACTACACAACCCTCGCTTTGGTGATTTTCTTCATCTTATTTATCCAAAGGAGCTTGAAATTGAGGATACTACAGATACTTCCTCGTCGGCCTCGTTCCTTGACTTTCATCTTCAAATTGACAATAGAGGTACCTTACAAACTAGGTTGTATGACAAATGTGATGACTTCACTTTTCCAAAAGTAAACTTCCCTTTTCAACATTCTAAAAGTACCAGCATATGGAGTTTTCATCTCAAAACTTATTCGCTCCTAAATGACTTCCTTGACATAGCCCGGTTGCTTACAAATAGACTACTTAAGCAAGAGTACGTTACTAAAAACTTAAAGTCTATAGAATTTTTATGGCCGACATCACGATCTTGTGGATCGTTATAGGATACCCTTTTTCCCAGATGACAACAGATCTTTCCATAAAGTTTGTTTTCCTCTATCGAATTTGACTTTACTGCCGGAGTTGACATGTTCAACATGGCGGGCGTCTTATATGAAGCAGGAAATGCTTACTCTACCGGTACACCTGATTTCACCCTTTATTGGGTCCGTGTTGTTCAACTGTAGGTGTGACTTCATTTTTCTTTTTTGTCCCATACTCAAGTGGTGTCCTTGTTTCATGGTGTTTCCGATGTTACTTTTGTCCATGGATTGTTCGTTCTTTTGACTGACGGCTCGGTTCTCACTTACAAATAAGAAAATACATTGGCTTTGTATCATTTTTAAGTTTCCTTCCAGTTAAAACATTTTAAAAGTACTGTACATTACCATGAAAAGTAATGTTTTTGCACTGTAATTCACTGTTCACTACTATGAGAGTACTGTCAAGAACTGTGCCTATCTGGGGTAGTTATTAACAGTAATACCCGAATAATGTGATTAACTGTCCACTACTGCAACAGTAACTCACAGTAAATCACAGTCACTACGACTACTGTCATGCACTGTCCTAGATTGTTACAGTGCATGACAGTTAATGACAGTTCTCACTTGTACTGTCATGCACTGTGATATTCTTTGACAGACAGTCAATCACAATATTACTGTATTTGTGCTTGATTCGGAAACAAAAATGTGTTTTGTTTAAACAGACTCATATTTCCTAAATACAAATTAATGAGCTAAAAACTTCAAAATAACTTAAGTAGAATACCGAAGAGTACATAAATAAGTGTCCAGATATGATGAGAAATATTTACTTATTCTAATTTCAGATTTTAATATGAATATTCTTATAGCTGTTTATATTATCATTTTATATCATTTTTATCAAGAAAGGTAAAGTGCCAAACAGGCTATTATTTCCTTCATGAAGTAAAAAAGCAGGTAATATGATTTACGTGACTTTAATTAGTCAATGTATATGTGTTCCAAATAACAAAAGATATATTATAAACATTGGCGTAAAATGTCTTTCTTTTCGAATAATTATTATGTAATGGTTTTTTTCCGTAAGGAACAAATACTAAAATTTAAGTTCCGTTGGAAGATATATTCTACCATACGTTATCCCTTTATTACAAATATTTGGAAGGAACTAAAAGCACATGACATAAATCAAATCCAGAGGCAAGGCAAAAGTAGGAACACCACAAGACAGAAGACCAAATAATCTACAAAACCTCTAAACGGATACACTACAACTCTCAAAAAGTGACATTAGGTGGTCCGGAAGGGTAAGCATGTTCTGCTCTGTATACAGCTCACGTCACACTGTCAGTGGGTCAATCCAGGAAAATGTCAGAATAGGAAATATCAAAATCGGGAGGACTTGAATCTAGTCTGGTTGAAAATGTCAGTTTTCATATGTGACAACGATATTTCATATCTATCTATGATGTGGTGGTGACAGCATTAAAATTTTTGAAGGGTCCATGATGCATTATTGATGGAAAAAACATTATCAGTGTATCTATAAGCAGGATTGTAGGATCTGGCATCTTTTATTTTATGATCTCTTACGAGTGTATGAGGAAATTCATTTAGAATATAAAAAACAAGTCTGCAAGTAGAGATGCACAATTCGTACCCATTGACCAGCCAACTTGCTGATGATATATAGCACTTCAAAATGTGACCAAAATATTATCAATTAGAAAGTCAAGGATACTGTTCAATTGTTTTTATACCCCCGCTTGAAGAGTGGGGCGTATAAAGTGATGGGGTTGTCCGTCGGTCCGTCCGTCTTTCCGTCCGTCCGTTACACCTGAGGGTACCCATCTCTTATCCGCTACTCTTCCTGAACCATTGCATAAATTTTCATAAAAATTTTAGCATAGTCTTTGTGACAAAATGTAGATGTGCAGCTCCTATTTCAAAATTTGATATAATTGTTTTTTGGGGTTTCCCATAGCAAAACATGGACTCTGCCATTACATTACCAGTGGGTACCTGAGGGTACCCATCTCTTATCTGCTACTCCTCCTGAACCGTTGCATAGATTTTCATGAAACTTTAACACAGTCTTTGTGACAGATTGTAGATGTGCACCTTCCATTTCAGAATTTGATTTGATTGATTTTCGGGGTTTCCCATAGGAAAACACGGACTTAGCCATTACGTCACCAGTGGGGACCAATCTTTTATCCGCTACTCTTCCTGAACCATTGCATAGATTTTCATTAAACTTTAATATAGTCCTTATGACAGAATGTAGATGTGTACCTACTATTTCAGAATTTGATTTGATTGACTTTTGGGGTTTCCCATAGCAAAACATGGACTAAGCCATTACATTTCAAGTGGGTACCTGAGGGTAACCATCTCTTATCCGCTACTCCTCCTAAAACATTGCATAGATTTTCATGAAACTTTAACATAGTCTTTGTGACACGATGTAGATGTGACTCTCTTATTTCAGAATTTGATTTGATTGATTTTTGGGGTTTCAAATAGCAAAACATGGACTTAGCCATTACATTANAGTGGGTACCCATCTCTTATCCACTACTCCTCCTGAACCATTGCATAGATTTTCATGAAACTTTAACATAGTCTTTGTGACAGATTGTAGATGTGCACCTCCTACTTCAGAATTCGATTTGATTTTTTTTATGGGGTTTCACATAGCAAAACATGGACTTAGCCATTACATTACCAGTGGGTACCTGAGGGTACCCATCTCTTATGTGCTACTCCTCCTGAACCATTGCATAAATTTTCATGAAACATTAAACAATCTTTGTGACAGATTGTAGATGTGTACCTCCTATTTCAGAATTTGATTTAATTGATTTTTGGGGTTTTCCATAGCAAAACACGGACTCAACCATTACGTTACCAGTGGGAACCCATCTCGTATCCGCTACTCCTCCTGAACAATTGCATAGATTTTCATGAAACTTTAACATAGTCTTTATGACAAAATGTAGATGTGTACCTTCTATTTCAGAATTTGATTTGATTGATTTTTGGGGTTTCAAATAGCAAAACACGGACTTAGCCATTACGTTACCAGTGGGTACCCATCTCTTATCCACTACTCCTCCTGAACCATTGCATAGATTTTCATGAAACTTTAACATAGTCTTTGTGACAGATTGTAGATGTGTACATATGTACCTTCTATTTCAGAATTTGTTTTGATTGATTCTTGGGGTTTCCCATAACAAAACATGGACTTTGCCATTACATTACATGCACACATGGAGGTACCCATCTCTTATCCGCTACTCCTGAACCACTGAATAGATTTCCATGAAACTTTAACACAGTCTTTGTGACAGAATGTAGATGTGCACCTCCTATTTCAGAACTTGATTTTATTGATTTTTGGGGTTTCCAATAGCAAAACATGGACTTAGCTGAAACTTTAACACAGTCTTTGTTTGTTACAGAATGTAAATATGCACATCCTATTCCAGAATATGATTTAATTGGTTTCCCATAGCAAAACATGGACTTAGCCATTGCAATAAATTACAAGGGGGTACCCATCTCTTATCCACTACTCCTTTTGAACCACTGAATACATGTAGATTTTCATGAAACTTTAACAAGATCTTTTACATTTTGTAGATGTTTTTCTAGTTAATTGGAGTATACTTTACCTTTAAATTAGTTTTTGGTTATAAATTTATAACCTATTACAACATTTTCTTTTGAATCGTCAAAGGCGTTTTGAATGATACTTTTATTCGTTATCTTACTTTATTACGAGGAAATGTGGAATACACTGTAGCAAAAATAAATTTTTGAGAGAATGTATTTGAGAAAATGATCGAGAATTAAGATTTTCCAATACATCCATTGAAATTGTAAGTATCCACATTTGATACATGTCACTTCAGGCATGTCATAATTTCACAGGCTGTCTGTGACTGCAGAAAAAAAAACAGGATAAAGGTAAACACTTACAATGACCGAGAACTACAATCACATGCCAAAATTCACATGCAAACTGCACCAGTAAAGCAAAAATGAAGACAAGAGACAAACAAAAATAACGATAGTAACATTAAATAACCGGACTTGGAACCAGCACTAGCAAAAGCCAGTGGTAGGGTTAAACTGGTTTATGAATATCAAAACTTCCCCTTTCCATATCCTGTGTCGATATGGTATAATAATCATACGAATAAAACCTAATACGTGTAGTCTATTTATTCTGTCACCACTATCTTGGAAGAGAAAAGCATATAACAGATTGTAGTTTAGAAAATGGGTCAAAGAGTGCTCGCGGCTAAACTGCCGGCTACATCTAGGAACCTAGTCTGCTGGTAAACACAGTGACACTACGGAAAAAAACGAACTCAAAACTCCCCGAAGGGTTTTGTAAAGAGTCGTCATGTATTTCAGTAGACATCGGCAGTATCAGTGAGAGCCCAGTATATGTGTACAGTCTTCAGGGCACTGGAATCCAAAACTAATATAACGGACATGTTACAATATCCCGTCTATATCTCTTTTTACGTAAAGAATGGAAGTTGCTTCCCAGTTTTTCTGGATTTTTTATCAGTTTATTTGATCAGTTGACAATTCAGTAGTTGAGCAAGATAAAGATCATGTGATGTATCTCTCCTTTTATGGATTTTTGCGTAATTTTGGTACGCAATATAGGTATTACAGGTCTTGATAGTTATTCTTACTATAAACATTCAGTGAGGCCATGAATGAATAGTAATTGGAAAGAATTTCATATTTTATTACGAAGTTGTATATAATGGTGAATAAAAGGATATGGAGTAAATGCACGTGAAATAAAGTCTCTACACATACATGGTAAAAAACAAGCAAAGTAACAACGCTTTTATTGTTGTTCTTCATCTTGAGGTCACCATGAGGCCTTCAACAATGAGCACCGGTAAGCGGAATTCTTTGCTATTAGTCGAGCAACGCTACATCCATGTCTTTCTTGGTCATTGGTGCGGGATTGTCAACAAACATCAATTAAATTGGCAAAGTGCTCTTACAATCACTGTCATCCTTTGCCCGACAAAAGCACTAGTGTCTTAAGCTAGTGGACAACTACAACATATAGACAAACACAGGGCACTCATCAAGTCGAATGTAAGAAAACTTAATAAGTTGCATATCAAAGAAAATGCACTCTTGTGGATAATAATATACTTTTAACTGGAGATACAAAATAAACCGTTTATACAACAAGGACGATACAAGTCCTTGATTCCTCATTCCTGTTTTTCTTAAGAGACATTTTAATGTTATCACTGTGAAATGGTATGCCCTTATCAAAGTATCATTACAAAACTTTTTGAGGATGTATTCTATGGTTTGTGCTCTTCAAAATGTGACATTTGTTTCTCCAATTCACTATGCTTGATTTGTGAGTATGGAGGTCATGACGAAAGACACATGTGTCGCATGAGTTGAGGTCACATATTTTCTTCGCTTTAGCCTACAAATATTTAACAAATGTTTTTTTGTACGTAAGTTATAATTTGAAACTCAAACATTAATTTAAAATCCAACAGAAGTGATAGTGTCTCTATTTATACTGCTGGAGGTGGCACTGGGACTGTATGGTTAAGCAATCTAGCTTGCAATGGATTTGAATCCAAACTCAGATACTGTGCCCATGGTGGCTGGGGTCTTAATAAATGTAACCATGATAAAGACGTTGGCATACTGTGTGATGACGCAAACGATGGTAAGTAATCTAAAGTTGGGTTATTACCTCACCAAACTGAGCGTGAATCATCAACATGGTATGCAATTCAAAATTATGTTCAATTGGGCACGATTTTTGAGCACGGTCGCTGTGACTTAAAAATATACACATGTAAATTACATTTTTTTTCAAATTACTCATGAAAAGTTGTAGAAAAGAAAAAACAATCTGACAGGGAAAAATTATCAACATGACCAGATCTACCTATCCTGTTATTTTAAGACAATCCTATATCAGTTTTATTGCCACTTTTGTAATATTTCTCCTTTACATTTAAAGCGATAGGAGATCAATGAACAAATGAAGGAATATGAAGTAAATGTACATGGGAAAAATCCCTATAAATGCATGGTAACTTACAAATATATCAATATTTGGAATATTTGTCTTAACAATAAGAAGTATCGTCTACTTGAATAGCTCTGTCCTTAACTATTTTGGCTTTCCTGTGAAATATCTTTGCCTGTATATTCCCCGTTATTTTTAACAAAGGTTTACTTTTATGATCTTCTAAATGACTAAATACCGAAGTTACTGTGAATTTAAATTCTACATATGCGCTTTTTGACAACTTATGTCTCTTCAGTGCACATAAAATCAAAACGTTTGGAAGACCATTTACTCAAAGATGTTTTAAAACTGACAGAGAACAAATAACCAATATGATCTAAATGAAAAGCCAAACTGATCAGCTAAGGACAGGGTTTTGCATGAGGGAGATACTCCTTAGTTTTCAACAAAATTTGCAAAAATTTAGATATTGTAAGGTTTCGGCTTTCGGGTCAGCACCGAAGTACTGACAACTGGGCTGGTGAATACCCTCGGGGATATACAATTGGTAACTAACGAAATTGTTAACATCATTGGGATTTTTCTGAGTTTACCTTTTTACCTTTTTTTCCAACATAAATGTAGAAAAGATACATCTACAATGGCCGACAACCACAATCACATGCTAAAATCCACCAGGGAACCACAAGAATGCCTAAAACTGATTTTTTTATTGTTGGATTGTCCAAGGTAGTAATGGCAAACTCACAATATATGACATAAAACACTATTCAATACAACTATAAAAGAACATAAAATGGATATGCAAGTTGCATTTTTGAGGGAGAGATATTATTATTCTCACAATACCCCTAGACTTTATGAAGAAGTTGTCCCTAAACCTGGCAGAAGAGGTGCTTTGCCAAATACAAGACTTGCTCTTCTTATCACTCTCATATTTCAAATATAAATCTCATAAATGATTCTTGTGCAATTGGTGCTTTTACCCATTTTAAAGTGGTGTACAAAAGATAACTAATAATGAATACAAAAATCTTGTAAAATTAATACTGATAGCCTGACAAATATTCGGGATGCACTATATTAATAACACAAGGAATTCGGGTAATTAAATTCAGATTTGTACGGAAGCAATCTAGTGTTCAAGAAGGAGTACAGTAACTTATGTTATGATTGAGAATAATTCAAAGGTTAAAATTTTGGATAATGAAAAGGCTTTTGAAAGGATTAAATTTGGCTTGGAACAAGCTTGTTTAAGAAATTTAATTTTGAGGCTATATTCTGTGGTTGGATACAAATACTGTTAAAAGATCCAAAAACATGCATAAATTCCACTTGATATGTATTAAGAAATGCACCGACATCTTGCTCTTGTCGACAAGGGTGTTCAATTGCGCCTCTCCTGAACATTATACAATTTGAGCAATTGGAGCCAACGGCATGCGCTATTCGAGCAGACTGTGATATCGAAGGCATCAAATTTGCGGGTAATATTGAGACAAAAATAAGTATATTTGCTGACGACCCTCAATTGTTACAAAAAAGAATCCTTTTAGATGATAAAATTTTCGAATTAGCCTCGGGGGCTAAAATGAATTATGACAAAACGAAAGGTCTTTTCTAATTATGAGATTAAAGGGCAAAACACCGAGATTCAAAAAGAACAATTGAATTAAAACTAATTTAAAACACTGGGCATTCACCATGGATATAAAATTGACAATGAAGCAATTTGGAAAAATAAAATACAAAGAACTAAATCAAGTTTACAAGTCTTGAATACATGAAACCTCTTCCGATCCTTTAAAGGGAAGGTTATGGTAGTTGAAAGTTTAATCATATGATTCAATGATTGGTTACGAAATTGACATTCAAGGAATAAATGAGGTGTATTTTAAAGAAATTAATTCTTTAATTATGGTATTTATTTGGGACAATAAAGTTAACTTATTAGAGAGAAATGTATGCTGTTTAGATAGAGATAAGGGGGATATATAAGGTGAATACATACAATTTTGCGAAAGGCAGATAGGTTAAATCTTCAGAAACTGAAGCATGGAACACTTTTGGGCAATATTGGCTAAAAATGGATAATTCATTTTACTAGTATTAGTAATTGTTCGAACTAGAGCTCCTTTAATTTACATTATATGTCACCCTTTTATCAAATGATAGTAAGTGCTTTTGAAGAATAAAGAGACATACTGAAACTTAATAAAGTTAATACGGATTCTAAAAGTTGCCCTTTTCTGGATCTAACTATCATCGTAAAGTTCATACAAAAAAAATTGAATAAAAATGTTATTCTTAAATGAAATGGGAAAATGATAATCATGATAATATAAATTGGGATTCTGTTTGGGAAGATATGCAGAAAATAAAGAAAACTGATTTCATTGATGGTCAATACATAATATTATTTATACAGAATATAAGTTATATAGAATTAGATTGTCAATTTTTGAAGGTAAATGTCATAATTGTAAACAACATTTTGAAACACAAATTCACCTTTCCTATCATCGTAAAATTGTGTATCCTTTGATCTTATTTATTAATGATTTTTTTCACAAGTAGATATAACCAACCATTTTGCACTTATGATACTTGGTTTCTACTGGGGTTCGAAGAAGGGGTTTTTGTTGTCAAATATTATAATTATTATGCAAATTGGACTATTTTGAAATTGAGATGTAGAATAAAATTCGAAAATATATTTGTCAGGTTTTTAGATATTAAGGATTTTTCAAAGAATTAAATTTTCATTTTAATGTTGAAATGCAATTACAGAATTAATCCAAATATGAAAAGATAATTATATCAAGAATGTATTAGTTATTGATAGTTCATAATAATTTTGGGAAATCATTTTGTGTAATTTTTGAGAAGTACATTGATACTTTATGTAGAAAGCATTATTTTAATAATGGTAATTAGTGTTATTACCGGTGTCTATTATAGTGTATTTTATCACACGGGAACCTGTCAATGGCAGAAATGTAGCAGGCAAAATTATACAGAAAGATATGAAAAAATGCAGCCAATACACTCTGTATTAAAGCATTTATGTTATGAAATCAGGGGCAGACTGCTACATGTTCCTACATGCAACATACAGGTGAACAGCTAATATTTCGGAGGGTGTATAGATAGAAAATGAATTTGCATACATTGAGTGTTGATTGGGGAAAAATAATTGAATGGCGACAACAAAGCTATTATTGGTTTGCACAATACTCAAAGAGAGGATGTTGAATTATTAAGAGATAATTGACATCTTAAAAAAAAACTGTGAAAAGTGATATTATTAATCTCCCATTCAAAAAGAATATATTCTGTGTACCCTGTGGCTTAACAGTGAAAAGGCCCTTACCCCAAGATAAAATCGATTCATTCATGCTTGACAATCACATAGACTATATTCTGTTATGTATGACATCATATCATAAATCAAAAATAATTTGTTTAAAAGCTTTATGCGGACGAGGCAAAAATATGACCAGTGGCAAAATAGGTTTTTACCCAACAAATCAGTATCAAAAATGAATTGTGACGATGAAATAAACTGTTTTCAGTTATTAAAATTTTGCTGAGCACTGAAAGTCTGTATTGTACTAGAATTCTCACATCGATACAAAAAAACTTGAGTCTTTCAATAGGGTTCTCCATGTTGTTAATCTGATATCATCTACTTGAAAACGGACATATAAGGTAGATTTCATGTCTTCATGGATTTCACTAAAAATCATATGAAAGGTACATTATGTACATGCCAGATAACGGATATCATTGCGATGACCATTCCTGAAAGGTAAGCTAATAGGCAACTTATTAACCGAAACACAAAAACAGTAAATTGAGCCGATTTGTAACAAACATTAATACACTTACCAATTTTGATGTTTAAATAAGAGTATGTAACACTGACTCTGTCAATATTTTACTTATTAGGCGTATTACGGGTAAGAGGTGGAAATAATCATTGGGTAGGCAGACTGGAGATTTATCACAACAGACGCTGGGGGACTGTTTGTGCCAACAACTTTGGTACCGACGATGCATTTGTTGCCTGCAGACAACTAACAAATAGGTATATAATGAGGAAGTTCGATCTACCAACTATAGTTTTGTCAATTTTTGTATACACGAGGGAAATTAATCAGGATTAGAAAAGGAGCGAAAGTAGAATACTGTAAAAGGGGAGATTTTGGCGAGGGTTTTATTTTCCCTAATTTCGCGATTAGCACATATTCGCGTCTTTCCCCTCACGTAAATTTGTTTTTATTATAAACGTAACGAAACATTAGCGAGAATCGCGAAAATAAAACCTCGCGAACAGGTTTAAGAATTAAAATATCAAAATTTAAACCACGCGAAAATATCCCCTTTTACAGTACCGAAGGAACAAAGCACAAGATTACATAAAGCAAGAACACCAGAAGACAGAAGACCAAAGACACTACATAATACCCATCGAAAGATCAGTCTGTGACGTCATGATTTAACTTTACTTCGACAAGACTCGGTTGGACTATAACTCCTGTTTTTCAAGACATGCACAATTTCCCATAACATTGCGTAACCTTCCGTTACATCAGATATTTGAAATTACTTTTATTGAACAATAGTTACTATTGTTGTTGATCGAACTGCCTCATCATCTGTATCAGTCAAATTTTATTCAAATAACAATTGGTCAATATTTCAAGTTATAAAGAAGAAGCCTCGGCATACCTCCTATATGAATGATGTCGGGAATAACTGAAATTTTGTTCTTGTGTTATGCTCTTTCGTGTAAACACTATATAATTGATTATTTTCGTGTTTTTACTTATTTCAATGAACCAAGTTAAATAGTACAACAGTAAACAGAGACGAAACAATAATTCACAAATATTTTAAATAAGAAAAAAATATTTCAGTCAATTGCCTTATATTCTCAAAACTATTTAGTTAAAAATTTAACAACTTAATATGTATTACGAACAGACACATTGTGAATGCATCCTATTATATTGCTGGTGGTGGGACTGGTTATATTTGGAAGGACAATTTAGCTTGTATTGGAAAAGAAATAAAACTTACAGACTGTTTCCCAAGTGGATGGGGCGACGTTGATTGTACCCATGCTGAGGACGTTGGAATACGTTGCGTTGATGAAGGAGGTCAGTCAAAAATTTGCTTTGTTTATGTATATCACTCATATCACTTCGGTATTTAGTTATTTGTTACCACTGGGTCGATGCCACTGCTGGTGGACTGTTAGTCCCCGAGGGTATTCACCAGCCCAGTAGTTAGTACTTCGGTGCTGACCCGAAAGCCGATTGTATTTCGAACCTTGCAATATCTAAAATTTTGTAAATTTTGTTGAAAACTAAGGAGTATCTCCCTCATGCAAAGCTCTGTCCTTAGCTGATTTTGGCTTTACTTTTAGATCATATTGGGCATTTGTTCTCTATCAGTTTTTTAACATATTTGATTTTATGGTCTTCCAAACGTTTAGATTTTATCTGCACTGAAGAGACATAAGTTGTCGAAATGCGCATGTGCAGAATCTAAATGTACAGTAACTTCGGTATTTAGTTATTTGTTACCACTGGGTCGATGCCACTGCTGGTGGACTGTTAGTCCCCGAGGGTATTCACCAGCCCAGTAGTCAGTACTTCGGTGCTGACCCGAAAGCCGATTGTATTTCGAACCTTGCAATATCTAAAATTTTGTAAATTTTGTTGAAAACTAAGGAGTATCTCCCTCATGCAAAGCTCTGTCCTTAGCTGATTTTGGCTTTACTTTTAGATCATATTGGGCATTTGTTCTCTATCAGTTTTTTTAACATATTTGATTTGATGGTCTTCCAAACGTTTAGATTTTATCTGCACTTAAGAGACATAAGTTGTCGAAATGCGCATATGCAGAATTTAAATTTACAATAACTTCAGTATTTAGTTATTTATTAGCACAATTTAAATTACCATCCAGTTAGAGGCTAAACCGAAAGACATTAGAAAATAACCTTTTTTGTTATAAAAAAAATAACCTTATTAGTATGAAATCTTAGGAAAAAGGAAAAGGTCAAACACTCAAATCAGAATAATCTGTGTATATTATTCATTTGCTGATGAACAAGTACAACGTTTCATGGCGAATTTCATTCAAACACTAGTAAAGTCCCTAAGATTGATAAACATAACAATAAGAAATTTTGATTGAATGTTAGGATTGCCACACTATAAGTTTTATCAGTCCATATCGTAAAAGTCCAGTGACTAGACAATTATAATCAAAACAGATATAATACATTTTGAAAATATAAAAGTACAGAATCAATTTCTTTCAGAAGTTGATTAACATAATTCAGATAGTATGAAAATTCAATTACTAAAAAAAAGGCGATGGTGTTAATGAAAAGACCCCCACAAATTCATTCTAAGGAAAGCCATTATGACTTTTGTAGTCTTTCATTTTTGTTACAATTGCGAATGTATATACAATACTTTGTTTAAAAAAACATCATGTTTACAGGAGGAGATTGAAATTTAAAAAATTCGTAACAAGAGTTGAAGTGTATATAGGCTTTTGTTATAATAACCAAAAAAAGCAAAAGGATGAAATATTTGATACATTTAAGTGGAGACTATAAAGTATATAAAGTTAATAAAACCTTTCGGAAAATGAATTAGTTCCCTGTTGTATGAGCACTTTTATGGTGATATGCTATACTCAAAGATAGTGCGGGTAACCGATATTAAGTGCGGGAGGGGTGTGAAGGCTGAAATTGTAAAGAATCCTAGATATAGTCAAGTTATAAAGCACAAAATTAGGAAACCACAGAAATAAATGGCAAGACAATAAGTAGCCCCAGAAAATGGGAAACTGAATATTTTTTCTGGTTATTTATATGGAACGATTTTTTGTTGCAGGTGAATTACGCGTATCAAATGGTAACAACTCTAGAGAGGGTAGGCTGGAGATTTATCACAAAGGGACCTGGGGAACTATTTGTAGCAATAATTTTGGAACTTCAGATGCACTTGTGGCTTGTAGGCAGCTAACGAATCGGTAAATATTATCATATTCAGAAATCGGCATAGGTTTACTCATTTGCGTATTATTATTGTTGGATTTAATTCGGGTATCAGAATCTTATTGAACTGAAATGCAAAAAGAACGAAAAAAAGATATATTTACTTAACATTAGGTTGTTGATCGAATGCGTGGGCATGCTGATATAGGTTTTTTATTGTCGATATGACGGTAAATTATATAGTACTTGAAATTCTTGAAAAGGCACCGAGTTACCCCTATTCAGAAGATCATTTATAAACCAAATACCCCTTTCTGACCATTCCCTGTAAAATATTGCCATATTATCAATTGTAATATTTTCATTTTGCATAAATTTTCTAAAACAAACTCCTCTTCGTCTTAGGGTAAAACTTTCTTTTTTGTAATTCATTCCATGCATTGAAAACATCTTCCCAAACGGCATTTCCTAAACATTTATTTGGTTAACAATGTGAAATAGTATCAGTGTTCAAATTTTAAGAGAAAGAAAGTAATGCATTTAATTTAGGGTCATTCTAAATATATATTCTTCTTCAATTATTTTCAGCCCATTTGTATATTTTTTCAATATCTAACATCTTCAGGCCTCTTAGTTAATATTCTACAGATAAAGTTTCTCTTTTCACCTTATCGGGTATATTGTCCCATATGAACAGAAATAACATATATATGGATGTTTCAGTCTATTACTTTTCGGGTTTGGTAAAGTTGAAAATAAATAGTTTAATTTTGAAATAATCAAAGATTTTATTGCTGTAACCTTTCAAATATGTGATGATATTTGGTTTTACCATATCTTAAGAGTATTCTTTATTTACTTAAGTTTTGGACCATAATTTGAATCTTCGGCATATTTTTTTAGAATCCATATAGTCGCGTCCAAAGACTCAATTGAACCAGCAGAAGTATCATCGGCATAATGAGATATAAAAAATTCTGTATCGTCTATTGTTATTCTTTTAATATCATTATTATTTCTGATTACAATTTCCAAGTATTTCTACACAACAAAAAAATATACGGTGATAAAGCACCCCCTTGTCTACAGCCTCTTCGAGTTTAAAAAAAATCTGATATTTAGCAATTTTTAGTGACCGAAGATTGGATATTAGTATAAAAAGTTTTGATCCAGTAATGCACTGTAGCACCGAAGTTAAATGAACTCAGGAATCGCTCAATTATCTATCAGTTTTCAAACATCTTTGAGTTTATGGTCTTCCAAACGTTTAGATTTTATCTGCACTGATGAGACATAAGTTGTCGAAATGCGCATATGCAGAAAGTAAATTTACAGTGACTTCGGTATTTAGTTATTTGTTACCATTGGGTCGATGCCACTGCTGGTGGACTGTTAGTCCCCGAGGGTATTCACCAGCCCAGTAGTCAGTACTTCGGTGCTGACCCGAAAGACGACTATTTTTGAAACCTTCCAATATCTAAAATTTTGTAAATTTTATTGAAAACTAAGGAGTATCTCCCTCATGCAAAGCTCTGTCCTTAGCTGATTTTGGCTTTAAATTTAGATCACTTTGGTTATTTGTTCTCTATCAGTTTTCAAACATCTTTGAGTTTATGGTCTTCCAAACGTTTAGATTTTATCTGCACTGATGAGACATAAGTTGTCGAAATGCGCATATGCAGAAAGTAAATTTACAGTGACTTCGGTATTTAGTTATTGATGACCATGATATTGAATCAAACACTTTATTTCAAAATCAAGGAGGAGGAGAATTCCCTGTTTATAATTTTCTTCTGTATAGTTGAGTAGGTCAAAAATAAGTCTGATATTTTCCTCAAAATCACGATCTGATATAAATCCAGTTTGGTCATTATTGATATTTTGGTAGAACCAGTTTTACTTGAAATCGACCGCTATGGGATATATGTTTCCCAGATGACAACATATCTTTCCCTTTAAAGCTTATTTGTTGTTTCCTCTACCGGATTTGACTTTACTACCGGATTTGTCATGTTCAACACGGCGGATGTATTATAAGAAGCAGGAGATGCTTACTCTACTGGTGCACCTGATCTCACCCATGGCTTTTTATTGGGTCCGTGTTGCTCATCTTTGTGTCTGTGTGTGTGTGTGTGTGTCTTCATTTTTCTTTTCTGTGAATTACTCGTGTTGTGTCTATGTTTCTTTTTTTCCGAATTTGCCATTGTCCTTGAATTATTCGTTTGGGATTGAAGGTTCGGTTCTCACTTACTTTAATCGTGTTGCTATACAGCTAGTTGACAAACTGCATTAAGGTTACTTATTATACGCCAATTTTTTATATATTGCTTTGGTTTATCACCTTTTGGAATTCATGTAATTATTCCTTGTTTTTGAGTTATTGACATTTTTTTCTTATTGTAACTGTTCCAGACCATACGCGTATTTGGACCGTACGCGTACGGTCCAGACCGAATGCGTATAGTCATATGGTCCGACCGTACGCGTATGGTCGGACCATACGCGTACGGTTGTACCGTATGAGTATACGTGTACGGTCTTCTACGAGCTGGAAAATACGCGTATATTTAGGCCGCATGAGTACAAAGACAGACACTACATTCGTTATTCAAACAAAGAAGTAAGGTACAGTTAAAACTGATAGCACTACCGTATAGATTATAAGGTCTTTAAAAAAAATAATAAAAAAATATTTTCACATTTTCACACAAATTTTAAAGGTAATACATAAACTTCAGTTACATTAAAAAGGTTTTGTTCGTGGACAGGGGGTATTCCTTTTTGGAACATCGTGTAATTTCCGCTGTAATATTTATTCAGCCGTCCCTTGCGAAATTTTGTGTACTGTATATCAATTTATTGATATATTATCCAAGAACACACAAGACTTTGAAATAGCCAGACCGTACGCGTACGGTCGGACCGTATGGGTATTTCGAAAAAATACTCGTATGGTCCGGATCGTACGCGTACGGTCCAAATACGCGTATGGTCTGGAACATACCAATAGTTTGAAGATCTGAGCACAAAGCTGCCTAAATCTCTCTTCAATTTTTTTTTAAATTACTTGTGTAACCATCAGAGCCTGGACTTTTCATTCTCTTCACAGCAGATGTTAGTTTATTATAGGTAATTTCACCTTCTAGGGACTGTTTCGTTTCTCCTGTCAATACTTAAATATCAAAATCTTTCATCTCGTCATATAAATTTAGATTATTTAAATTTTCAGATTATGATATAATTTTCATAACATTTTCAGCTTCGTCTAGAGTATTCTTGCATTTTTATCATTAACAAGATTTTGAATTGCTTTTTTACAACTTTTCTATTTTCTAAGTTAAAAAATACTTTGAAGGCTTTGAATGGACATAAATTAACATATAGTCATCAGACATTATTAAAAGAACACCCTTTTACATGTACAGCACTTATCGATCATAGATCGAGAATTTATCGGGCGAGTGTTTTGTCACAATTGAAGTCGCTTTTCATGCATTTTTTTTCAATACATGAAATGTGTTTCGAATTAGGATGAAAATCAAAATTAATACTCAAGACCTATCTATACACATGATATCATTCACATTCACATTCATTAGATTTTATCTGCACTGAAGAGACATAAGTTGTCGAAATGCGCATATGCATAAAATAAATTCACGATAACTTCGGTATTTAGTTATTCAATGGTTATTATACCCCACGCAACGAAGTTGCAGAGGGTATATAGTTTTTGACTGATCCGTCAGTCCGTCCGTCAGTCCGTCCGTCTGTCATCAAGTGCGTACACAATTTCTCCGGATAACTCCTCCTATAGTTTTTAAGATAGAAAGCTTTTATTTTGCAGGTTGATTGTGCACATATCAAGAATGTGCATGGTATTTGGACATTGATTTTGGATAATTTTTCAAAAAACTGTACATAGTTGAACTTTTTCGTTTTTAAACGTTTTATTGCATATAGGGTATATCATTTGTCAGGATAAATCCTCCTTCAGTATATAAGGTAGAAAGTTTTTATTTTGCAAGTTGATTATACACATATCAAAGATGTGCATGCTACTTCGATTTTCATTATTGCTTATTTTTTTTACAAAAAAATATGCATTGATAAACTTAGTTATTTTTGGCGAGATAATGCATATAGGGTACATCTTTTGTCCGGATAATTCCTCCCACAGTTTTTAAGTTAAAATTTTTTATTTTGCAGGTTGATTGTGCATACATTGAAGATGTGCATGCTACTTGGATGCAGATTTTGCTGATTTTTACAAAAATATGTATTGTTGAACTTAGCCATTTTTAGACAAGATAATGCTTATAGTGTACATCATTTGTCCGGATAACTCCTCCTACAGTTTTAAAAGTATACAGTTTTTATTTTGCAGATTGATTGTGCACATATCAAATATGTACATGCTACTTGAATTTTAATTTTTGCATATTTTTTTACAAAAATATGCATTGATGAACTTTTTTGCGAGATAATGCTTATAGGGTACATCATTTGTCCGGATAACTCCTCCAACAGTTTTTAAGGTAGAAAGTTTTCATTTTGCAGATTGATTGTGCTTATACTGAAGATGTGCATACACTTTGATTTTGATTTTTGCTGATTGTTACCCAAAAAATGCATTTGTTGAACTTAGTCATTGTTAGGCGAGATAATGCTAAAATGGTGCACCATTTGCCTGCATAAATCCTCCTACAGTCTTTAAGATATTTTACAGGGTGATTGTTCATCTGTAAGAGATGTACAAACTACTTAGATTTCTATTTTTGATAATTTTTAGATAATGCAGGATTATCCGATATGTGGGGGCGTGGGGTATGTGAGCTTGCTCACTAAGGTTCTTTAATCTATTGAATTACAGAGTACCGAAATAACTGTAAACTTAGTTTTCGCATATGACCATTCCGAAATATTTTGTTATTATTATGTCTTTTCCGTTTCGACCAAATCAAAATTTTTGGAAGACCATGAACCAAATACCAAATTACTGCAGTAACTGAAGTTACAATTCATTTAATAATGTTATCATAGATATTATGATCTATCACTTTTTATTCATCTGATCATTTTGCCATATTGTATTTAACTGTAAGTTTATAGGTTAAAACAAACCAACCTAATCAGTTACCTGTAACGCCTTATCTTTAAATCTTTAGTACATGTATATATTGCAGAAACACACTCTGCATTTTATGTTTAATATCCAGGATGTCCGTTAGCATAGGGCCTGTACGTCTCGTACAATTTTGGAACTTTCGGGATCAATAATTGTACCCCCAAGGAGGTTACATTTCAAACATAATATATGACGTTTCAAACAAATATTTGAACGTAACAATCCTCAGACATCATGTTTTGGCGGAAATCGTTTTCGAATTGTCTGTTTATCGTGGATTCTCGTGAGTCACATGACGAGACTTACAGACCGTATTTGACTGTGTTATATTATCATCCATTTCTGTCATTATCCACTGTTTTGCTACCCCTACCAACGATGCACTTCTCGACAGATAATGCAAATGCAAGCTGAAAATTACAATAACATACAATGTACAACAATCTGACAGGGAAATACACAGGAAAAAAACTAATAAGACGAAGACAAACACAAATAGCGACAGGAAATCGAAAAAGCCGAACTTTGTACCGAAACTAGTAAAAGCCAGTGGTAGGGATAAAACGGTTTATGGGAACCCAACCTCCCCTTTATCTGTCACATAATAAGTTAGAGAGATAGTCGCCATGTTTTTTTTTTATAGAATAATGATATTTCTAAGAAAAGCTGTATTACCCGCTCCTTTTGTCAGACTGCATTAAACAAGAACTATACGACCTAAGATCGCAGTGGTTTCTTTTTTACACATAAAACCCGATACCCACAGAATAGTCAGCGCTTAGCAAAACACCTTTACAAATCAAACTTGTGAACATCAAAAATCAATTGGCAACCATCGGCACCTTATCTTTCTTATGTTTTCTCTAGATACATGTATCATATGAATGCGGTCCAAATTTTATCCGTTTGATATTGGAACATTTGCAAAGCATTGACGGGGGATAAGTTAATGTATCGGATTTTAGATATTTCTAAATAGAAAATAAAGTTTCAGTAGATTTTCCAGTAGCTGTAGTAAGAGGAAGATATTGCCTGTCATTTCAATATCACTCCATGTTGATCATATATATTTCTCGCGATTTCTGAACTGTTCGTTTTTAAGTGGATATTCCAAAACTATTTGATGGTGTGGTTTTGAAAGTGTGAAATTTGAATATTCGCAAAGAGGAAGTACATGTATTTTTTTTTATAAAGGGCAGACTTCACATTAAAGCAATTGTTTGAAGTTAAAAGCTTTGAAGAATGTGAAATATTTGAAAATGGTTTCGTAGTTGCTATTTTCAGGGATATAATTCAAAAGCAACGAAAACTCCAAAATCACACTTTTTGTGGGTTGATACAGATAGACTGTTTTCAATCTATACATTTACTTTCATAAGTTTTTGAAATATCAGCGAATATTAATCTTGGAAAGTCAATGTTATAAATGTCTCGTCAACGTCGTTTTCGGTAAAAGCATATATTACATCAAATTAAAAAATGCAAGTACAGTATAAAAATGCCTGATCAATTTTCCCCAACATTTTATCATCAAGTCCAGAAAGTCGGGGAGAAATGCAACAAAAATGTATTGTATTCTTTGGGAAACTCCTAACAGCAATTATATATATATATAAATATCATACGCAGAGAATAAATTGGCTGCGACTTCGGTATTTTGTTTTTTAAAATGTTAATTTTGCTGATCAACGGATATTTTTCTCGAAAATGCAGGTGTACTGTGTTAAAGACAAAATCTTATCGAAAGAATGCCTAGAGGGCAAAGTATCCTTTTTGCCGAAATTGCAATGAACTTTTTATTGGCAAAAAAACGGTCTTGCAATCATAGCAAAAATGCAACTATTAAATCGGTATTTAGTTATTTGTAATATTTTTGCAAAAAGCAATGAAAGCATTCAAAGCAAATGGAATATTCACAAAAGGTCATATGCCTCCGGCGGATCCAGGCTTCGAATAAAAAGTAGGTTCCGATTGGTTTCCAGACAATTTTTCTACCACCTTTGTCAATTTTACCTAAATTCTACACGAAATTTAAAACAATTCCGAAAAAATGGGATGTCCAACCTCTGGAACCCTCCCTGTGATCCGCCAATGTGCGCTTACTTGTTTGAATGCGAGAATTATTGCGTATATTTGTTACATTCATTTGCGTCGTTCTTAGTTGAATTAATGGCAATAAAAAAGAAAAAGACAAAAAATAACCGACTAAAACAAAAAATTACCGACTAAAAAGTTCATTGTAATTTCGGCAAAAAGGATACTTTGCATTCTTTCGATAAAGGAGTAGAGCCACGAAGGGCCAAAATCGGCAAAATGTCAGATCTTGACAGTATTTGTGTTTTTTATAGAGAACACTTTTATTTGCACAAAAATTACTTCAATCTCCAAAATGAACATACTCTGTTGCCATGGCAACGGTTTTTTTATATTTTGCATTTACACCTTGAATTCTCTTCTTTCCATTAATTCTAACTGTTATAAAACAACATAAATCGAATATATTGCTATATACAATGTATTTCAATTGTTTCGAACATACATTACAAATCTTCATGTCATTGGTTCTCTCGTTGCTAGAGTAACTGCTATTTTATTACTCAAAAAGGTATAGAATTCTTACTAAAGATTTATTTCATGAAATATTTCCTCGCAAAACATGCATGTTGATTGACTAAAAATGGGTAAAATTTTAACAAATGATGCAATAGCAAGTTAAGTGGTATAATACTTGACGACTGTCATAATGTTGCCATAGCAACGGGCAATCTTGTGCAAAAAAAACGTATTTTTGCAATCAAAGTACTACCAAGTAAAAGAGTTATCTCATAAATCATATCCAAAATCAAGTGCAAAGGTAGAATAATAAAGGAACTGACAGAAAGTGTCAGAAAATTTCACAATTTAGTTAAAGTCCAATTCAAACATAAATGTCATGTCAACCCACGTATTGTTGCCATGAAAACGGAGACACTGATTGAGGGAAAGAAAATTTACAGCTGCATTGTTTTAATAATCCCCCAAACAATGCATGTCGACTGACCACGTTAGGATCAAAAACTTGGACAATACATTAAAGTGTATTGAATGCAATGGCAATCATGTAAAAATTGTCTCAGCTCATAGGAAAGCATCCAAACTTTGTATTTCGCGATAAAAAGTTCTTTTACCAAAAGTACTAGGTGATGCCACAAAAGATGCAAAAGAAGCGGATGCGTCACTTTTCAACCTGCAAACACTTTCAGTATTTTGATTTCGGTCCTGGTACCAAAAAAACGATTTTATTTGGAAACAAGCAATATATATATTGGTCAATAGTTCTCAGTAAACCAATATCAGAAATAATGATAATTATGTCACATCAATATGCAGACTAACAGGTACCAAAAAATCCTTTATGCCGTCTCCTCTAAACCGTTAAACCTTTGGAATAACTTAAGCCATGAAAGTTAAAGTTATGGTTTACTTTCGCTGCTAAGCAAAACTTCAAATCAATTTTGATTTCAGCACAAAATTATTATTACAATGAGGATAATAGAAAACTAAATATACTTCACACCAGATGGAGACGTCAATGTAGTGCTCTGAAAACTACCATGGCAACCATTCATGTTTCAAACGACCACTACCAAGATTGCCCCTGTAGTGATCCTTATGGGGATGATTTCCATTTCCTTCTTAGATGTCAACTTTTTCAAAATCAAAGATGTGAACATTATGCCAAAATTAATAACTGCACCTTGAGACACTACAGTAATGACAATCTGGATGATAAAACGAATTATTTTTTAGTAGACATGCGTACTTTCACAAGAAAAACAAATGGAATCATGTGATGTATGCTAGCTTTTATCCATCTACACTTTTTTTCATATAGGTATACTTATTTCAGATATTCCACTGTTAAAAGTTGCGTTTTGTATGTGTATATCTACTATGCTGCCATGAATTTTTGCGATTAAAGAAGGGTATATTTCGATTGGTATAACTGATGCCAAATCCTATTGTATCTCTATGCAATAAACTATTATTAAACTAAACTTAGGATAAACACTGGAAATTTAGTCTTTGAAAATTTGTGTGGGTAGTGTCAAAGCGTATACATTGCATTAGTATGTGCCACGGAAGTTACTCGCAACATTTGGAATGACACTACTGTCCAGCTGTTAACCCATCGTTGTCAAAAGACGTCAAAATTACATTATTAGACAAAGTAAGTTTCAAAGAACAAAAAATTTTTTGAGTAAAGGATTTACCAATTTTCGCGGTACATGAATTATCAACATGAGAACTTCAAAATTGACTATCGTCATTATTGGGAACCAGTTACAATTATATCATCATTATTGAGAACCAGTTACAATTGTCACCAAATTCATCAAATATTATTACGGAAGCGTATTGATGCCACATGAAGGGAAAAAAAATCTCATAATTATGAGATACTATTTCATAATTATGAGATCTTATCTCATAATTATGAGAGAGATCTTATCTCATAATTATGAGATATTATTTCATAATTATGGGATAATATTTCATAATTATGAGTTAATAAGTCATATTTATGAGATAATTCCCTCATAATTATGAGATACCGTTTCATAATTATAAGATCTAATCTCATAATTATGAAATGATATTTCATAAATATGGGATAATGTTTCATAATTACGAGTTAATACGTCATATTTATGAGATATTATCTCATAATTATGATATATTATCTCATAATTTTGAGATAATTATTTCATAATTATGAGATAATTACCTCAAAATTATGAGATATTATCCCATTATTATGAGATAATATCTCATAATTATGAGATAATATCTCATAGTTATGCGATACTATCTCATAATTATGAAATAATATCTCAAAATTATGAGATGTTATTTCAAAATTATGAGATAATTATCTGATAAATATGAGATAATATGACTTATTTACTCATAATTATGAGATACTATCTTATAATTATGAAATAATATCTCATATTTATGAGATATGTTTTTCTTCATGTGCCATCAAAACGCTTCCGTATATTATACATTTAGTTTTACCTCTACATTTTGGCTACATTTGCATTTTTTCGTGAAACCCATAAAATATCGAATATTAAATTCTGCATGAAATTGTAAAAATCTGGCTTTAATTCGTAAAGTTATTATTTTTTTTGTTTGTTACTTAGAAAAAAGGTTTTCGTAGGAGCTGGTTATTAGTTAAATGTATGCTTAAATAAAAATTCAGATCTTCGAGATATATTTTGTAGTCTCTAATCCTGTAATAGTGATACAGTGCACCTACATTGGTTTGATTTGGGTTTCTTAGTTTTATAACTCACGTTGCTTAATCTGAATAAGGCCTTATCAGCTGATTCTATGTCTGACACTAGTGATCGCATAGATGTAAAACACAAACAACATCTTTAAAAATTAAAACTACACAACAAAAAATTGATTTGAAATCAATAAACAATAAATGACACATTACTTTAAGACATTTTGTCATTTTGCATCAATCTGAAATACGGCTTAAAATCCGCATTTCGGATATTAGATTAGAAGTCATCAATCCTGCTAGAAATTATAATGTCGCGTGACAAAACCAGGTTCCATGTGGATTAATTATTTTTTTTTAGCTGTCGACAGTATATTCGTTAGAGACCAGTAATGACCAAGTATCTTCGGAATCGGTTGGGCGGATTTGTAGAAGTATCATGACGAGAGTGCACTAGTTGAAAATGATGCTTCTTTAGATGTATGCACTTAAAAACATTATCATGTGGTGTGTTCTGTTAAGTGTGAAAAATTAAAATTGCCAACTGCATATTTAATGCGGCTTCTTTTAATTTTACTGTTTTATGTAATGTATTTGAAAAGACCGCGAAATTTACGCGGAGGCTAATTTTTGCGCTAGATTGTCAACCGCGAACATAGCGAAAATTAAACACACGCGAAAATATGCCGATATACGGTATGTATTGGTAAATGTTAGATTCCATTTGCCTTTGAATATGTAATCTATATTTTATTTATTCAGTCTCGGATTTTCTGGTTCGTTCCGATTTCGCATAACCAAATTTAATTTGTTAAACACACAGTCACTTGAAATTATACTATGTACACAAGTGTATACATGTAGTTTGAATATAGCAACACTAAAAACGAAGTAACTGTGATATATAATTGCACAGAAAAGCGTGAAAAAATGGTTCCATAACCATATGCAAGAGAAGAAAAATGCACTAAGTTGGTAAACAGGAAAAATGAAAACAGGAGTCTTGTGTAATTCATTACACCCCTGCCTTAGAGCAGGAGTATACATAAAATCGCAGATAGAATTCTTTAAAAACCGCATTTTAGAAATGTATTTCATTTAATCATTTGACACT